>JZKD02S1974205.1:52668-63641 GCA_000966675.3 Picea glauca | reverse complement strand
TATCCAACGCAACACAAACGTTAATTGAGTTTATATGAAAACAGAGTTGGGTGTATTATCCGAAGGGGGTTTCTCCTTGGTCGCATACGAGCCTCATTGCCATGACTACACCCTAACTGAAATGTGCATCCCAACTGTAATAGTAGTGGGTTATTATTTTTCATTGTTGCAGTCTTCAACACACTCATTAGAAGAACTAACACCCACACCAGTTGACAAGTAACATGGCCAAACAAAAAGGATGAAACAGTTGGGGTTTAAGATCCACCTAGCACGACAAGTCACAACCCTAACACTTACTCTCCATCATGCACCCATATGATTTCCTGATAGGGGTTAGTGCTAACAATGCAGGTGGGCTCGGTTTAATGTGTAGTTAAAGAATGTTTGTAAATGCCATTAAGAATCCTCTGGTTGATAGTTATGCGTTTGTTTCATTATACAGGTTATAGATTTATGTGACCAATGTGGATATGCCATGTGTTCTTATTCACATGACCTGTGTACCCAAGGCTTACATTTTCCATTACTTCATGATATGGGAGTCACCTGGGTGACTAAGGTTCGATTTCCTTTGGCTCTTATGCAATTTTCCCCAAAATGTCCAACGTTAACCTCTGTACATTGCTCTGTGTGTAACCACTAGCGACAAGGGGGATTCTACTCTATGTATGGAAAGAAAACGTTATTCCTTTGTCTTATTTCCTCCTTTACTGGGTAAGATCATAAAACCCTATTGCTTGGACTATTGTAACATATTAGGGATTTAGTCACATCTTAAGTTGCCTCTGTGACTGATTTTTCTTTTATTGTTGCTGGTTGAGAACCTCCCTTTTGGTTAATCTTAACTCTCTAGAATATTTTCATCCGAGCTATGGTTAGATATATGAGTTCTACAATGGTGTTTTCTTGTGTCTTTATCTCTTCTGTGAGGTAGTCATTCACTTCTCCAGAATTCGTTATCTTGTAATGTCTTCTACACATGTGGTTTTAAGTTATTGCTTTAGGGATAGTCCTAAAATGTGTTAGGTTCTGTCAACAAGAAAATACCCTCAATCATTTCTTTGATGTGTAGTCTGGTATTTACTTGGAGTTACTCGCGGCATACCTATCGCTGCAAATCTAGTGGTTAAACACTATTATAGTGACCCTAAAAATTCAGCACCGAGTATTCTTGTAGAATAATGGTATGCTAAAGTTCTATGTCATAACTGTAACACTCTTTCACTTTGAGCTATCTCGCTCTAATACCAAATTGTAACACTCTTTCACTTTGAGCTGTATCGCTCTGATACCAAATTGTAACACTCTTTCACTTTGAGCTGTATCTCTCTCATACATAATTGTAACACTCTTTTTATTACCAAATTGTAGTGCTCTTCACCCCCTTCCAGGGCCAGGCAGGTGTTACCTTGCGGGAAAAAACTCATACAAGCCTTGTAAAAACAACATGTGTTTAATCAAAGAAACACATTTAAGCTCAGAGTAAGCATAAGAATTATTACTAACATAAATAATCCATGGAATTAACATTAATCCAAATTCACAATAGAATACATGATAATTATAATACACAGAGATACAAAAATGTGATTAAAGCATCATCTCGTACTTATCTTTGAAACAGTGATAGTTCCACCAACAAAGTGTAGGCCTTCCACAAACCTCCCAACCTTAGACCACACTGCTCATCACCTCAGCAGTGGGTCACCCCTGAGTTGGGAATAAGCTCCACCCCTAAGGTAGGAAATCCTAGGCTAGGCTGAGGTTACAAGGAAAACACATAGTCACAAGGAAGGAAATATCTCGCAGGAACCACTCATGCTTACTGCCCATAGAATCTCCTTCCCAACATGCTTGTTCCACCCTAGGAGTATACACCTTCTCTGTCACCTAGACATTCCTTCGGCTGCTAACCTCCCTTTCCTTGGGTTACAGCAACATATCGGACCAAAAGTCTCTGAGATCTGTGGTAGCTACAAGGTTCCTTCCAGGAGTTCTCTCCTTCCTCTATGCATTTTCTCACCTAGAGAGATTCTCTCACAGGCCAAGAAAGCTTTTCTTTCAATTAAATCACCTCTCTCACCTAAAGAGAGTGTTGTTCAAACTGGCCAACAAGCCACATGCAGTCCAACACTGCATGGCCACAACAACCAATGGGCAAAATAGACATGAGATTTCCAATAGGCTCAGCAAGGACAGGATGGTCTCATAGTTATGGCTTGGGAATAGAGATTCCACACATAGGCTGAATCTCTTCAAAAAGAGGGTGTCTCAGATTTCCAGAATAAACATAGACTATCCCCGAACTCAACACAGACTTTCCCCCCCACAATTTCAGAATTGCACGAGGTCTCTTCCCGGGTCGAACGAAGCGTACGGTTCAAAAGATGCACTAGGGTATTCTTGCAGAGGTCAGACCATTCACGTTCAGATGGTCAAGTAGAGTGGAGGAGGAACTCCTCTCATGGCTCATCTTGGTCATTTTATTCGCATGCACCAGGGTTGACACTTGTCACCCTTGGAACTACATGCTTCCATCAACATGTGTTCCTTCCACCCTTTGGAAGTCATATTAAAATATTATTCCTAAAGACTTAAGCCCCTAGGCTTAGCCCCCTAGGCTCAACACTTAGCCCCTTTTCCCACCTTCCATCCCCTAATTCCTTGCCCTCTCTATGGATGCTTAGTCCCCCATCACTCATTCATCATGTTAGCCTACACGTGACGGTGTTTATATTTTATTAATGCTCTGCATGATTACATATACAAAAGAAGGCTCTTGGTCTTCAACCCTTAGGCTCTCTGGCCTAACAATCACATAAGCCCACCAGCTTATATAAACTTGGCTCACCAGCCTATGAAACATATTTACAATTCATTTCATACCTCATACTTACAAAGGGATCAATCTTGGGGACACTATAATCCCCCTCCCTTATTTTTGCACTATCCTCAGTGCAACCTTACACTGTCTGTGCAAGCTTTCCAAAATTTTCCAAAATATGTGGGTACTCTGCCCGCATAGCATCTGCATGCTCCCATGTCACATCCTAAGGACCGTACCAGGTCCACTAGACCTTTACAAGCTCTATAGCTCGATTCTGAAGATGTTTGTTTTTCTTGTCCAATATGTGCATAGGATGCACTTGCAGGACACCTTCTGGTTCCACCTGAATCACATTCCAATCGATAACATGATTAGCATCAGGTTTATATCTCTTAAGAAATGAAACATGAAACACATTATGTACAGTCATAGATGCAGGTATGCAAGCATGTATGCAACTGGCCCAATCCTTTCCAGGATTTCAAATGGCCCACAAAATCTTGCTGCCAACTTGGTGAAACTTTCCAACTTCAGGGAACTCCTGTTAGTTTTCACTTTCAGGAAAATGTGGTCACCCACGTTGAATTCTCTGTGGGTTCTGTTACTATTAGCGTAGCTTTTCTGCCTGTCCTGGGCAGCTTTTAGATTCTATTTAATTCTTATCATTTTCTCTTCCATCTCTTTCAGCAGCTCAGGCCTAACTACTGATATGTCAGTTGGATTATCCCAGCTCACTGGAGTGTTGCACTTTCTTCCATAAAGTGATTCAAATAGGCTTATCTTCAACGATGCGTGATACCCATTATTGTAGGTGAATTCTAACAAATGCAGGTACTCTTCCCACCTTGATGGTTTATCCATCACATACATTCTCAATATGTCTTATATTACTTCGTTCACCGTTTCTGTCTAACCATCAGACTCAGGATGATACACTGTACTGAAGTTCAGATTCATTCTGAATCCCTTAAATAGTCCTTTCCATAAATTTGAGGTGAATTTTGGGTCCCTATTAGACACAATTGTTTTAGGAATTATGTGTAAGTGTGCCACTTGTTTTAAGAAGATATCAGCAACATTTGTTTCCTTCTGAGTGGTTTTCAGTGGAATAAAATGGGCATCTTTTGTAAGATTTTCCACCACCACCATGATTGAATCATGTCGCTTGCTTGTTCTGGGCAATCCTATGATAAAATCCAATGTCACCACTTCCCATTTCCACTCAGGAATGGGTAAAGGCTGCAACAACCCTGCTGGGTGCTTATGCCCAGTCTTAACTTTCTGGCACTCCATACATCTAGTGATGTATTCAATGATTTATTTCTTCAGACCTAGCCAAAAGTAATGGCTTTTGACTACTACCACGATCTTCCTATATCCAAGATGTCTAGCATAAGCCACGTTATGCATTTCTTTTAGACTTTCTAGCTTCAATTCTCGGACATTGGGTACATACACTTTGTTTTTATACAGAAGTAAACCATCATTTCCCAAGGTGTAACTTCCCTGGGTCTTTGGTCTCTCATGCTGTTGTATCTTTGCTACCAGACCTCTGTACTGCAAATCAACATTTGCAACTTCCAAAATTCTGTCCTTAATCTCAGTCCTGTACATGCTAATGGTTGTATCATGTAATTTTTGCACTTTTTTGTTGAGTGCATCAACCACCTTATTTTCTTTCCCTTTGATATGCTTGATATCAAAGTCATATTCACATAGAAACTCCAGCCATCTAGTTTTCCTAGCATTTAAAGTCGGCTAATCAAATAAATACTTCTGACCGTTGTGTTTTGTTCTCAATTTGAATCTCCTTCCCATGAGGTAATGTCTCCATTTCCTCAATGTGTGGACAATTGATGCTAGCTCTAAATCGTGAGTGGCATAATTTCTTTCATGCTCTTTTAGCTTTCAAGACTCATAACAGATTACAAATCCCTCTTGGCTGAGAACTCCTCCCAGTCCCTCCTTACACGCATTTGTGCACACCACAAAATCCATATTTGGATCTGCAATCTTCAGGATTGGAGCACTGGTTAACAACTGCTTCAATCACTGGAAACTGCTCTCACACTCTTCAGTCCACTGAAACATCTTCTCCTTCCTTTGCAAGGAAGTAATAGGGTGAGATAAATTTGAGAACCCTATAATGAACCTTTTGTAATAACCTGCCAAACCCATAAAATATCTAACTTCCGCCACATTCCTTGGCACTGACCATTCTCGGATGGCCTCAACCTTTTTAGGATCCACAATGATCCCCTCTTCTGATATATTATGTCCCAAGTAATGGATCTTCCTTTGATAAAATGAGCATTTTCTCAACTTGGCATACAACTGGTGTTCTCTCAACACTTGCAGAACCATCCTCAAGTGTTTTTCATGCTCTTCCTCTGAGTTGGAATACACCAAGATGTCATCCAGAAAGACTATGACAAACTTGTCTAAATAGTCCCTGAATACACCATTCATTAAGCACATGAAAACAACAGGTGCGTTTGTCAGTCCAAATGGCACCACTATGAATTCATAATGACTATACCTTGTTCTAAAGGCAGTCTTGTTGATGTCCTCCTCATTTATTCTCATCTGGTTATATCCATATCTGAGATCTATTTTTGAAAATATTTTCGTACCCTTCAACTGATCAAAAATATCATCGATCCTTGGTAGAGGATACTGGTTCCTGACAGTTACCTTATTCAACTACTAAGAATCAATGCACAACCTCAACATCCCATCTTTCTTCTTCACGAATAGGATTGGGGCACCCCAAGGTGAAACGCTTGGTTGAATGTACCCCTTCCTCAAAATCTCTTCAAGTTGCAATTGCAACTCTTTCAGCTCCGGTGTACTCATTCTATAAGGAGCCTTCGAAACTGGAGTTTCTCCTGGTATCAGATTTATAGAAAAATTGATGTCCCTCTTCGGAGGTAGGCCGGGTACCTGCTGAAATATGTCCTTGAACTCTTTGAGTACCTCGTGGTCTTGCAGCTTCGAGACTGCATCTATGGATGCTTCTCCCACACGGGCTACAAATAATTGACATCCTTTCTTGTAACACTTCTTTAGTTGCATGGCTGAGATTTCTCTAACAGCCACAACACTCAGAATTCCTTGAACTATTTTTCGATTTCCCTCTTCGTCCAGGCATGTAAACCTGCAAGATACCAGATATATAAAATATGCAAAATAGAAATAAAATGCTAGAAATGCAGAATAACAATAAAATATCCAGCATGATCTTCACAATAGACATAAATGATATACGAAACAACAATAGCAAAAGCACTTTGATTCAGAAAGCAATGTTCACAGGCCTCTTCGAGGGGGCAACCTCTAGTCGAGTAGAGCTCTGTTACAATAATATCCAAGCTAGGGTTCACATACCCTCACCCCTTATTTATACTAAATATGTATATTAAGAGAAGCATATAGAGGAATATCCTTCTAGAAGCGGAAGCTTCTATTAGGTCTTCTTACATCCACCTTATTCTATTTTATTGAAAGGCCTTATTAATATTGACCTTTATTAAATCTGAATACATTGATCTACCTATGTGTGGGTTAGGACCTTAACATGTCTGCCACCTTAAAAAGAGCCTTGTCCTCAAGGCTTGAGATGTAGAAACTGTTGCAGAATGGTAGTTGGTTCCCAAGTGGCATCTGTTGGAGTCATATATTTCCACTGTACTAGCACTTCCTTGATGGTTCTCTGATGCAGGTGACTCTCATGCTGGTCCAAAACTGCTTCTGGTTGTAGCCAAATGGATCCTTCCTCAGCTAACTCTAGAAGGTTGGTTTGAATTTGGCACCTAGTTCCAATCACCTTCTTCAAGCATGAAACATGAAAAACAGGATGTAGCTTCGACTGACTGGGCAGAGCTAACTAATAAGTGACTTGTCCCACATGCTTGAGAACTTTGTAAATGCCATAGAATTTGGGTTCTAGCTTCTAACACTGCTCGGCCTTGAGGGAAGTTTGCTTATATGGTTGCAGTCTCAGAAACACCTGATCCCCTTCTGTAAATTGACGTTTCGAGCGACCTTGATCTGCTTGCTACTTCATTCTATTCTGTTCCATGACCAAGTTCTCTTTAAGGGTACGAAGGATATCCTCTCAGACTGTAAGTGTTTGGTCAACCGCCTAGACCTTCGAGGTACCCGATAAGTATGAGAGAACTAAAGGTGGCTTCTATCCATATACTGCTTCAAAAGGAGTCATGTGAGTGGTTGTATGGTATGTAGTGTTGTACCACCATTCTGTGAGGGGTAACCATTTAGCCCACTGGTGTTGTATTTTAGAGGCAAATCACCTCAGATATGTTTCCAAACACTTGTTGACAACTTCCATTTGACCATCTGTTTGGGGATGATAAGCTGAGATGAGATGCAATTGTGTGTCTTGTAGTTTAAACAATTCTTGCCAAAAATTGCTTGTGAAAGTTGGGTCTCGATCGGAAACAATAGAGTGTGGCATGCCATGCATCTTGAAGACCTGGTCCATGAAAATTTGAGCCACCATGGATGCAGTAAATGGGTGTGGAAGAGCGCAAAAATGAGCATACTTGGAAAGGCGATCCACCACCACCATTATGACTGATTTATTCCCCGATTTGGGTAAGCTTGTGATAAAGTCCATAGAGATATCCTTCCAAATAGCAGGGGGAATCAGAAGCGGTTGGAGGGTGCCTGGAGATTTGATTGTTTCTCTTGTGTTGCATTGACACACCTCACATTCAACAACAAACTTACAGATGTCCTGTTTCATACCCTCCCAAAAAAAAGAACGTTTGAATCGGTCATATGTTTTGGTGAACCCTGAGTACCCCGTTGTGGGTGTAGCATGAAGCTCAGAAAGCACTGTGAATTTGAGTTTGGATTGTTTACTTAAATAGAAGTGACCTTTGTATCGAAGCTCATCCCTAAGCTAGGAGTACCCCAGGGGATTCGGAGACTTGTTCTACAGTTGTTGGATTAGATGTGAACTTTTGGGATCTTGAAGCCATTCCTGGCACACATCTTGGAGCCAATCTGGTACAATGAAGGAAAGAGAAAAAAGGGATCCTTCGTCTTCATATTTTCAGGACAGTGCATCCGCCACAACATTGTCTTTTCCCTTCTTGTAAATTATCTCATAATGATATCCAAAGAGCTTAGTCACCCATTTCTGTTGTTCCTGGGAAGAAATGCATTGTTCCAGAAATTACTTGAGGCTTTGATGGTCTGTCTTAATTTGGAAGTGTTGCCCCAAGAGATATGGATGCCACAACTCAACGGCATGCAAAATCGCCAACATTTCTTTTTCATAAATGGGTTTGCCTAGATTCTTTTTAGACAGTTGCTTGCTAGTGAAGGCCAAAGGTCAACCCGCATTCATAAGGATAGCGCCAATTCCTTTCCCTGAGGCGTCACATTCCAACACAAAGGTATTTGTGAAGTCAGGAAGATCCAGAACTGGAGTGGTGCACATGGTCGTCTTCAAGGTTTGAAAATCTTGAGCAGCTGCTGGAGTCCAAGTGAAAGAGTTCTTTTTTAGGAGAGTTGTGAGAGGTGTTGCAATCTTTCCATAGTTCTTAACGAACTTGCGATAATACCCTATGAGGCCCAAAAATCCATGCAAGCTTTTGAGAGTCTTTGGGTGTGGCCAGTCTTGCATAGATTCAAGCTTTTTTGGGTCCACCCTGATGCCATCCTTGCCCACCAAATGACCCAAGTATTCTACTTCAGAGGAACCAAAAGCACATTTGGATTGTTTTAGGAAATGGTGGTGCTAAGAGAGTAGGCAGAGAACTTGATCCACATGAGTAAGATGGTTTGTCCATGTTTTTCTATATATGAGGATATCATCAATGAAAACTAAGACAAAATGATGGAGAAAAGGGCAGAAGACATGGTTCATGAGGCTCTAGAAGGTAGAGGGGGTATTACACAAACCAAAGGGCATGCCAAAAAACTTGTAGTGGCCCTCATGAGTGCGAAAGGCCATCTTGGGAATGTCAGACTCTTTTATACGTATCTGGTGATAGCCTGAGCGAAGATCAAGTTTGGTAAATAATTGGGCGCCACTCAGTTCATCTAGGAGGTCATCAATGACAAGAATGGGGAATTTGTCTTTGATGGTTAGTTTGTTGAGAGCACGGAAGTCAGGACACATTCTCCAAGAACCTTCTTTCTTCAGTACCATGACGACCAGAGAGGAGTAAGGGCTTGTACTAGGACGGATGACTCTGGCAGTAAGGAGTTCCTGGACCATTTTTTCAATTTCATTTTTTTGTGCAAAGGGGTGGCGATATGGACGTATATTGGGGGGAAGGCTTCCTGGAACAAGGGGAATGGAATGATCATGGACACCATGGGAAGGAGGGAGTCCTTGGGGAGTGGAGAATATTGTTTGATGTTTAGGCAGGAGGGCTTGGAGGTCTTGGGGAACTGGTGGGGTCTCTGTGTCTTGTATGGCGTGGAGTTGGGCAATGACACCAGAATGACCCTTTTTGAGCAGTTTTTCCATGCAATGAGAATTGATGACTTCAGGTGAACCAGCAGTGATGCCTTGAAATCTATATTTGTGGCCTCCTTGGTTGAATTGCATGGTTAAGTTCTAAAAATCCATGAGAATGGGACCCAAATTTCTTAGCCAATCGACACCCAACATAATGTCACAAACGCCCATGTCAATAGCAAACATATGGGATTTGAGGTGGTAGTCACCTATTTGGAGATGCACATTTTCACAGCGCCCGCCACATTTCATAGAACCAACACTGGAAATCATGATTTGGAAATTGTTGACAGCATGGATGTAGCAATGGGTTTCTTGGGCAATGCGGCGATGAATAAAATTGTGGGTGCTACCACTATCAACCAGGATGATGACCTTTCAGTGCTTGATGTAACCGATTAACTTGAGGGTTTGGGGGGAAGAGAAGTCAGTGAGAGCATTAAGGGAAATGATCGGTTCCACTTCGGGAGGGTCGGAGGGAGGTTTTATGTCAGAGATTTTTGGTGACTCAGGCACAGGGGGAGTGTCAACATCTTCTTCCTGAATATCCTCAGAGATGGCCATAAAGAGATTTTGTTCCTTACATTTGTGGCTTGGAAAATATTTTTCATCACAATTATAACAGAGGCCTTTGAGTTGGCATTCATCCATTTCAGCCCTGGTCAATTTTTGAATTTTTAATGGGGCGGAGGGAGTACTGGGGTTTACTAGTTTAGGGCGTGGGATAAACGAAGGCTTATGGTTTTGAGAGGAAACAATTTGTTGTGCTTATTTATCTTTTTGGGTAGCCTCCACCCAAGTTGTAGGTCGAGCCATGAGGACATGAGCCCAAATCGCCTCCTTGAGGCCACTAATAAAACACGCTCGAAAAAAAGCATCAGTCATGCCCTCTGTTCGAAAATCCAGACACTCAAATGCAACTATGAAGTCTTCGAATGTGCCTGATTGCTTCAATTTTGTCAAATAGCCCAAATGGTTCGTGTCAGTGTCAAAGCATTCATAAAGCTCAAAAACAAATTGGGTCCAAGAAATATACCCTTGACGGGAAGTTTTTCTCCATTGCCACCATTGCCAGCGTTCTTGATCTAGATGGAGAACACCATATAGGAGTTTGGCCAAGTCATATGTAATGTTGTAGAGAGAGAAATAATGTTCCATTTGTGTGACCCAACCAGTGGGGTCTGAGCCATCAAATTTGGTTACATCCACCCACGGAAGGCGTATGTCCCTTTGAAAGTGATGGGGTTGAAAGGAATGGGAAGAAGTTTCACCTTCAGTATTTTTATGTGCATCAGTAAAAGAGTCATCGGTAGGGATCTTGAGTTTGGTGCAGAGTGATGCAAAGACAGATTCAAGCTAGGTGGTCAGTTCGTGTTTGACTTTTTCCATTGCGGACTGCACAACTACATTTACGGATGCATTCATGGAGGCATCATGGGAGGCAATAGTAGCACTGAGTTGTTGCACTTCTTGTTGGGTCTCAAGGAAACCAGATTGCAGGGTGTTGAAGCGAGACTCTAGTTCTTGGCTATGGGTATGGGCCATGATGATGGGTGAACTGAAAAGGGAGCGGGCGGGGTCATAAATTTTTGCAGAAAAATGATATGGATGAAAGTGATAAGGGAGAAGAGATGAATCTAATGG
>JZKD02S1974205.1:36335-52219 GCA_000966675.3 Picea glauca | reverse complement strand
CGGGGTTATGTTTTGGTCTGAAGAATGTTGTAGTGCTGAAATCCCCAAATTCTGAACCAGAGAGTATTTACTTAGCAAACCGAACATAGATGTGCATCAATAGACCTCGCCAATTTAATTTGTTTATGTTGTTGTTTATGTTCCCCAATGGTTAGGTATTCAAGGGTTCTACAGACAAGGGTTTGCCCAGTACTATAGCTCTTTGATATACGAGCGGGTTCCAACAGTAGTACTCGACCCAATATCTCAGGGCACTAACAAAGAGGGATAGACCGTACCCTTATCCGTACTACCCGACTACCTAGGTACTAGAGAGTATCTTCCCGAGTGATTTTCTTGGTGACACTATAGAAGTCCGGTAGCCAATAGGTTTATCTAAAGAGGGCTTCAAGAAATCTAGGTCGATCCGTACACAGGTGTTTTCTGATGCGCTACCACTCAAAGGGGTTCCAACAAGGGTTACACGGGTGGCCAACAGATGTGTGCTTAAGAACTACTTGTATTTCCTGCGTGTATGAATCCCTCAACCGCAGGTTTATGTGTGTAATGACATATCTCTGTGGCTTAAAGACGTCGGAATACGTCTCTACCCTGGAAAAAAAAATACCCACAATTTCTGCCAAGGAAAGTGCTCTGATACCACTTGCAAGATACCAAATATATAAAATATGAAGAACAAAAATAAAATGCTAGAAATGGAAGAATAACAGTAAAATATCCAGCATAATCTTCACAATACACAGAAATGATATACAAAACAACAATAGCAAAAACACTTTGATTCAAAAAGCAATGTTCACAGGCCTCTTCGAGGGGGAAACCTCCAGTCGAGCAGAGCTCTGTTACAATAATATCCAAGCTAGGGTTCACATACCCTCGCCCCTTATTTATACTAAATATGTATATTAAGATAAGCATCTAGAGGAAGATCCTTCTAGAAGCGGAAGCTTCTATTAGGTCTTCTTACATCTTCCTTATTCTATTTTATTGAAAGGACTTATTAATATTAACCTTTATTACATCCGAATACATTGATCTACCTATGTGCGGGTTAGGACCTTAACAAAACCTCTTGTTATGAAAGTCCAGGAGGGCATGGTGTTGGTCCAACTAGTCCATCCCAATTAAGCAGTCATAAGAGCCTAAAGGCAGAATATTCAATTCAGCCTTAGTGCTCAATCCTTTCATGTCCACTAAACCAGACTTAACCAATTCAATGACCTTCCTCTTGTTCCCTATGGCCAACTGCACTAACCAAGACTTCTCATGTTTGCTTCTTGATAAACGCAAACTTTCCACCACCATAGGATCTACATAACTATGGATAGCCCCTGAAGCAATTAAAATAATTAGTGGTCAGTTGTTAATCATACCTTCCACTTCAATAATGTGCAATTGAAATTATGCTTTCTTGTTGTCCAGGGCTGTGTAGATCCTTGGCATTCTGCTACCCATATCCTCCACTATTTCATATTGCTGAACATTGTGGATGGTTCTCTCTTTATCCTTTCTGTGGGGGCATTCTTTGTACCTATGGTTCCCTTTACAGCCCCAACACTCCATAGGTGATGGTCTGGGCATTTTTTCACCCACTTCAGCCTTCCTGGGCTCTCTAAAGGATGGTTGTCCATGAGGACTATTTCTGAAAAAGGGAGGCTTGTTTCCCTTCTGCCTCTGTTCCTTCTTAAATCTCTTCTAGTTATCCCAAGCCTTTCGAAAGGTAGGCTTTTCTCTTTTTTATTCATACAAGCATTTCCCCCTTCTTATCATTTCTTCAATAGTCTTAGGATCATCATATTGAATCTTATCACTGATGGAAGGTGGCAGTCCACTCAGATACCTCTGAATCTTGACAGTCTCATCTTTGATGAATGGAACATAGTTCAACAGTTCCAAGAAACTTCGTTCGTACTCATCAATGGTCATGCTTCCTAGCTTGAGTTCGAAGAAATACTTCATCTTTTTGTCATAATATCTTTTGGTAAGGTATTTATTCTTGAAATACCTCTTAAACTCCTTCCAAGTGATATATTTCTCTCTGATGTGCTGCACTTGCACAAACTGATCCCACCACATGGATGCTTTTCCTTTTAGCTGGTACATCGCAATTCTTCCTTCTGCATGAGCGGAGTAGTTCTGTAGTTGGAAATATTTCTTCATGCCAAGCAACCATGTCTCGGCATCTTCCTCCTTCTTATGTTCTCCATCAAACGTTGGAGGCTTGATCTTGTTCATCTCCCCTTTCAATTCATCCTTTCCATATTTTTTGTGTTTTCTGGTAGGGGACAGGCTTGAACTACCGTCTGTTTCCTTGCTAGAATACTTCGGGGAGAGACGGTAATGTTTTCTACCACTCCTCTATCTTCTTGTCCTCTCAAGGGTTATGACACTTCTTGATCTGCTTGTGTCAATCTCTTTCTCCAATTTCTTTTCTATTCTTTCCAGGCTCTTCAACATTTTTAAGTTTAATTCACCCTACCAATCCCTGATTTTCATGAGCTTTCGGCTATCAACCCAACGTACCTGGGCTTCTTTCTGCAATTTTTCAATGATTTTCATCATATGTTCTTCTTTATCTATCTCTTTTCTATGACCATTAGAGTTTGTTCCTTTGACTCCCAAGTTGACATCCTTTCCTTATCTTTCGTCCTCTGAAATGGAGGCACTCTGCACCGCCTCCATTTCCTTACTCAACATCTATTCTTGGCTATCCTGACACTCGTTGAACTCTGCACACACAATGTTAAATCAATTCAAATTTTTTCAAGCCCTTAAACCTTCAAGAAAACTTAAAACATTCATAAGCCAACGTGAACAAGAAAATTGTTTTAACTTCAAATAGTTTTTTGAGCTCTGTTCGGCTTTGCAAATTTTGGGACTTCAGGACTTCAGGTTTTCGGTACCCAGGAGTTAACTATGCAGTGACTCCTAACTTCTTGTCGCTACAATCCCCAAAATCCAAAATTTCAGTTTCCTTGCTCTCCGGGACCACAACACATCTATCGCCCTTAAAATATATTATGGCTCTTCAGTCTCTAATGGTTTCGGGACGTCGGGACTTCGGGTTTCGGGGTTTCAGTTCTTGAGACTTCCAGACTCGCTTCCCTTTCCAACCCCCGACTTCTGAAATTCTGATTTACTTTATTCTTCGGGCCCACAACACAGTTTTTTCCCTCAACCATAGTGGCACGTGGCACGTTCTGGAGGGTCCATGTCACCATCGGTGACGTTATCGGGTCCTACCACTCCCGCATGTCTTCTCGACTCACTGGCACATGGTACACATTCATGCGCCCATGTCCATTGCAAGCAAAAACCAACGGTTAGAATCCTTCCTCATATCTACAGCGTAGATCTTTTTCGGCGTTTCAGGGTTTCGGGCATCGGGAGTTCATGCATCACACATCTCGAACTTTCATTTTCCGAAATCCTGAATTACGGTTTACTCTTCCTCTTTGATCCGATGGTCAAACCTCTCCTATGATCTACGGTGTAGATCATTTTGGGAATCCATGTTTTGCTAACTCACAACTTGCGAACACAAGGGTCTTCCTTTTTGGTTACCCGGGTGCCAAAACGTCGTTCGACAACCACATGGTTTCCCCGATGGACGGTCCTGACGAATTTTGGGATTTCGCGTATCGCGATTTCCACGTTCCTGTGCAACTCCAAAGGGTATTTAAACCCTGTGCACATTCTCCAGATCTGACGGTCACAAGGGTTCGCCTGCCCTTTCGAATAGATCCTGAGGCTCCAACACTTCTAGTGTGGAGTCCTCTCTTCCTGTGGCCATATACCACACCAAGTGCGGTTTCACAACACCGCTATACCTCCTAAGCTTGTAAGAACATCAAGTAAATCCTTGAAACATCTAGAGCATTCCAAGGTCTGAAATCAGTCCTCCAGACACAATTTCTCCTCGCACCCTCGGTCCAAAGACCACTCAACTGGCCCATCTAGGCTCAGTGTTGAAACCTTGGCTCTGATACCAAATTGTAACACTTTCACTTTGAGTTGTATCACTCTAATACCAAATTATAACACTCTTTCACTTTGAGTTGTATCTCTCTGATACCAAATTGTAACACTCTTTCACTTTGAGTTGTATCGCTCTGATACAGAATTGTAACACTCTTTCTATTACCAAACTTTAGTGCTCTTCACCCCCTGCCAGGGCTAGGTAGGCGCTACCTTGCGGAAAACAACTCATATAGGCCTTATAAAAACAACATGTGTTTAATCAAAGAAACACATTTAATCTTAGAGTAAGCATAAGAATTATTACTAACATAAATAATCCATGGAATTAACGTTAATCCAAATGCACAGTAGAATACATGATAATTATAATACACAGAGATATAGAAACATAATTAAAGCATCATCTGGTACTTATCTTTGAAACAGTGGTAGTTCAACCAACCAAGTGCAGGCCTTCCACGAACCTCCCAGCCTTATACCACACTACACATCAGCTCAACAATGGGTCACCCCCGAGCTGGGACTAAGCTCCACCCCCAAGGTAGTGAATCCTAGGCTAGGCTGAGGTTACAAGGAAAACACACAGTCACAAGGAAGGAATTCTCTCCCAGGAACCACTCATGCTCACTGCCCACAGACTCTCCTTCCCCACATGCCCTTTCCACCCCAGGAGTATACACCGTCTCTGTCACTTAGACAGTCCTTCGGTTGCTAACCTCCCTTGCCTTGGGTTATAGAAACAGATCGGACCAGAAGTCTCCAAGCTCTGTGGTAGCTATAGGGTTCCTTCTAGAATTTCTCTCCTTCCTCTGCGCATTCTCTCACCTGGAGAGAGTCGCTCACAGGCTAGCAACATGTTCTTCCAATTCAATCACCTCTCTCACCTGGAGAGAGTGTTTTTCAAACTGGCCAACAAGCCACATGCAGTCCATCACTGCATGGCCACAACATCCAATGGGGAAAATAGACACGGGCTTTCCAACAGGCTCAAAAATGACAAGATGGTCTCATGGTTATGGCTTGGGAACAAATATTCCACACACAGGCTCGATCTCTTTAAATAGAGGGTGTCTTGGCCTTCCAGAATCAACACAGACTATCCCCGAACTCAACAAAGACTTTCCCCCCCACAGTTTCAGAATTGCACGAGGTCTCTTCCCGGGTCGGACGAAGCGTATGGTTCAGAATATGCACCAGGGTATTCTTGCAGAGGTCAGACCATTCACGTTCAGAAAGTCAGGCAGAGTGGAGGAGGAACTCCTCTCACGGCTCATCTTGGTCGTTTTATTCGCATGCACCAGAGTTGACACTTGTCACCCTTGGAACTGCATGCTTCCATCAGCATGCATTCCTTCCACCCTTTGGAAGTCACATGTCATTCTAAAAGAACTTAGGGTAAAAACGTAATATTCACATGTCTTTCGGAATAATATTAAAATATTATTCCTAAGGACTTAATCCCCTAGGCTTAGCCCCATAGGCTCAACACTTAGCCCCTTTTCCCACCTTCCAGCCCCTAATTCCTTGCCCTCTCTATGGATGCTTAGTACCCCATCACTCATTCATATTGTCGGCCTACACACGGCAGTGTTTATATTTTATTAATGCTCTGCATGATTACATATACAAAAGCAGACTCTTGGTGTTCAACCCTTAGGCTCTCTGGCCTAACAATCACATAAGCCTACCAACTTATATAAACTTGGCTCACCAGCCTATAAAACATATTTACAATTCATTTCATACCTCAGACTTACAAAGGGCTCGATCTTGGGGACACTACAATAACCCATATTTCCTTTCGCGAGCGTTCTCCGTCAAGGCCAGGACTCGATCCTCATTTCTTAAATTCACCCTTTTAATTGGTTATTCTCCTATTGAATTCTTTGTAGATATGGGTTTCACTTTTCCCTTATTTATTCTATTTCTATTAGAATTAAGTCTTCACAGTATTAATCTCTTATATCTGACTCACTATGGAAATATTTCATTCTCAGGTTTAAAGTTGTGAATTTGCAGATCAATCCAAGTAGCTGTAGTGAGGATTTATTTACTGTTGTATAAGGTTTTGTTTTAATCAACAATTACTCTATTTTCCCTATATGTTCTTGTACATGCATAGATACAAAGTTAAGATTTCCACTTTGTAATATTATTTCAGAACTTAATAACTTTTAAAATATTATCCATACTCTCTGTTCTAGAATCCGGTGTTAATCTATCAAATTTCACCTCGTTCGTATGAAGAAAGGAACAGAGATTTAGGTATCCAAAACTCTGTTTATTCTTTTTCATTGACCTGTAATTTTTCTTATATTTATGAGGGCAGAATCTCGTAATATTATTTGTGATACGATTTTGTGAAATTATTGTGGAGTACGTTTTATATTGTACATTCTTTATAATTCTTGTTCAAGAATGTTTCTTGTTTATTTCCTTCTGAAATATTTGGTTAAAGATTTGATTACCAAAATATAATGATGGGACCCCTATTTGTTGCGAGGGTACCCATCAAGAAATCCTTGTTCCACTCCCCCCTTCGGGACTATGGACAATTTCCTCATCGACACAAATGGAAGAACAAACATTTGTTCCCCAAATCGCAAGCTAAGTGAAGTCCATATGTTAAATCTGCAATATTTCCATTTCGTAAAATTTATCCTGGTAATTGTTCTATATTCAGTATTTAAATTTTGTTGACTTCTAACTTAACACTAATTATAACTTCTTGATTTCTTTGCAGGACTTTAAACATTCGTAGTCTCCGGATCCAGGACATCGCCCTATGTGGAAAAAGTATTCGGGTTCTGAATTTTAGTATTAGTTTGAATGTTCGAGCATGGTTTCAAGTGGCACTGGGTTTCTAACCAGGGTACTTTATTTTTAAAGACTTGGGTCCCACAACTCTGTGTATACAGATCGTTTATTTATTATTGTAATAAAACACACAAAATGTCTATAACTCAAACAAAGTACTATGATGTCTTGAGTAGCCTCTGCAAGAAGTACTGTATAAAAATTGAAATCTCCTCTTATAGTTTTACTATGGTAAATATGAACTGTAACAATTCTTTATGCTTTGGCACAGCCTTATCAAAGGATGGTTACTTGAAAAACTCATGGGGCCCAAGTGTCTAAAAATCTTCCTGCGTATTAGTGTTAAGGTGTTTATTTGGCACTAAAGTTTTGTACGAGCATCAACATATACATATATGTATTTCTCATTCTTGTATTCATTTTTAATTTCACTTTGGTATTTGTAAAATCTAATGTTCCTTAGATATTTATATAGCTATGTATATTTGAATCTACAACAATATATATATATATATATATATATATATCCTATATATCCTATATCCTATATTTATCCTATATAAATACTTCGAGAATTATATTTAGCATTTTTCAAAGTTCAAAGAACATTAAAAACTGAGTACCTATATGTATATATTCATATGCCTGGAAGGGGTTATAACTAACACAGTAATAATTTTTCTATTTTATTTAACTTACAGGTATATCCCATGTACCTACAACAACTAACACATGGTAGCTTTGTTAACTTTACTCATTAAATAAAAATCAAACTGGAAAGGCTCATTCTACTTAGCATTTTAATCAATAAAACAAATCAATAAGGAAAGTAGAAGTACATATCTTAACCAAGCACTGAGACAAAAAATTGAACAACCAAGTTCCACCCAACCATAGAACCAAACAACCAATCTACTTGCTCTATTCACCCCCTAGCCTGACCATGAATCCATGAGGACAAACTCCAAAATCCTCTTTAGCTTTAGTCTCCTCTTGAGATCAGATAATTCTCCTTGCCTCACACTCAGAAAACAGCTCTCATAATAGAAAGTGATATTCTTTTTCCCAGCATACCAGGCAATGTCCTGCCTCCTCCCATATGCTATATATGCAAAAGCATCTTATGCCTGGGTCTTTTTCCCCTCGGGAATTTTTTCATCTTTACAAATCCTTGATTTGTAGGGGCTGCTAATGGCCAAATTCCTGATTTTCCACTTGTAAAATTCAGCCCTGAGGTAGTTCCAACATGTTCCCCACTCATGGAGTCATGGTCAACTGATTTCAACCTGGTTTTTCCATTTGTCTCTCAGTAATAAATATAAAAAATATTTGTTTCTTACAAGTTTCATAGTCAAAGAGTTGGTTGGGAAAATCAAATATTTTCCCAACAGTCAAAATAATAAATTACAATTAACCAAATTCAAAATTCAAAATTGCCATAAATGGAAATACATTTCCAAATTTGAATTTACCAAAATGGAAATAAATTGCTAAGTGTATTCTGACTTCAATAATAATTCATTTTTGGGGATATTACATCCTTTCCCCCTTCAATACAACACTTTCCTCAGTGTTCGTTCCTTTCTCAGAATAGGGTTGGATAAGATTTCTACAAATATTCCTCCAATTGCCAAGTGGCCTCCTAAGGACTAAAGTGCTTCCATTGCACTTTTACCTGGGCAATGACTTCATTCCATAGTATTGTTTCTTTCTTGTCTAGAATGAGCAAAGGTTCCACTTGGAACTCGCCTTATGGTTCCACCTACACCATGTTCCAATCAATCATGTGAGTAGGATCATGAACATAATTTTTTAATGAAGAAACATGAAATACATTATGAATTTTCAGATTTGTGGGAAGTGCCAGTTGATATGCCATGGGTCCAATTCGAGCTAATATCTCGAAAGGGCCACAAAACCTGGGTGCCAACTTGGAAACGTTTCCTAGATTTAATGAAATTCTTCGTTCTTTGACTTTTAAATACATGTGGTATCCAACTTGAAACTCCTGGTGTCTTATTTTCAGGTCTACGTAATGTTTTTGTCTGTCCTGTGCCTATTTTAAATTATGTTGTACTTTTCTTACCATATTCTCCATTTCATGGAGCATTTCTGGTCCCACCATGAGTTTGTCAAGTGGGTTATCCTAGCTAATCGGAGTTGTACACTTTTTTTTGTATAGTACTTTGAAGGGGATCATCTCAGTCGAGGTCTAGTAACAATTATTGTATGCAAATTCCACCAAGTGTAGGCAGTCTTCCCACTTACTTGGCTTCATCATTACATACATTCATAGCATATATTCCACAATTTGGTTCATTTGTTCAGTCTGCCCATCCGTTTGTGAATGGTAGCTTGTGCTGAAATTCAAGTTAGTATTCAACCTTGCAAACAATTATTTCCCAAACATAGATGTAAACTTTACGTCTCTATCCGAAATCACCATTTTAGGAATACCATGTGGTATAAAAGTTTCCTTCATCAATATTTCAACGATGCTAATAGATTTATAAGTAGATTTTATAGGAATAAAATGTGCAGAATTGATAAGCTTATCAAATAATACCATAATTGAATCATTATGTTTTTGAGTTCTAGGAAAACCTGTGATAAAATCTAGTGATATAGTCTCCCGTTTCCATTCTGGTGCAGGTAGAGGCTGCAACAAGTCAGATGGGTGTTGATGTTCAGCCTTCACCTGCTGACAGTCTTGGCACTTAGACAAGTATTTTGTTGTCTCTCCTTTCATATTAGGCCAATAAAATAACTTCCTTAGTGTTGTTACCATTTTCTAGTATCCTGGATGACTAGAATATGGTTTCTTTTGTACTTCGACCAAAACTGTTAACTTTAATTCAACAGAATCCGGTATGTAAAATCTTTTTTTGAATTGTAGTAGACCATTTTGTCTAAACTCAGATCTGTTATGTCTAAATGTTTTTCATTATTTTGTAAACATGCCACTGTTTTAATGTATTATTCATCATTATTACTTGCAACCTTTATCCTTTTCTCAATGTCCCTTTATGCCTTGCTAATGTTTATCTCAAACAACCCATGAATTCTTCTACTTAAAGCATCTACCACTTTGTTTTCTTTACCCTTGATGTGTATTACCTCAAAATCGAATTCTCTCAAGAAGGACAACCATATTGCTTGCCTTGTGTTAAGTTCTGGTTGGCTAAACAAGAATTTCATGCCATTGTTATCCGTTAGTAACATAAAAAATTTGCCCATTATATAGTGTCTCCACAATTTTAATGCATGGATGATGACTGCTAATTCCAAGTCGTGAGTGTCGTAGTTTCATTTGTGTTCTTTTATTTTTCGGGACTCGTAACAAATAATGTTCCCTTCTTGAGTTAGGACACCTCCCAAACCTTCTTTACTCGCATCCATGCAGACTATGAAGTCTTTATTCAGGTCTACTACCCTTAAAATGGGTGCAGTTGTTAATAATTCCTTTAACTTATTAAAATTTTCCTGACATTTATGTGACCAATTAAACTTGGTTCCCTTCTTCTATAGGGATGTGGTAGGGTATGCAATCTTAGAGAATCCCTTTATAAATTTGTGGTAGTACCTAGTGATTTCCATGAATGACCGAATGTCTGCTACATCCTTAGGGATAGGCCATTTCATGATGGATCCTATCTTCTCTGGGTGGACTACAATACCTTATTCAGATATTACATGTCCTACATATTGTATTTTCTTTTGATAAAAGTGACATTTGTCGAACTTAGCATACAGTTTGTGTTTTATTAAAGTTTGCAATACTATCCTTAGATGTTCTTCATGTTCTTATTATGTTCTTGGATACACTAGGATATCGTCAATAATACCCAAGCAAACTTGTCCAAGTACTGACTGAAAATGATATTCACTAAACACATAAATGTTTCTAGTGTGTTAGTGAGACCAAACGGTATAACAACAAACTCATAATGTCCATATCTCATCCTAAATGTTGTTTTACTTATGTCTTCATCCTTTATTCTAACCTGTTGATAACCAGATCTTAAATCCAACTTAGAAAAAATCTTTTCCCCACATACTTGATCAAACAAATCATTGATTCTAGGTAGAGGGTATTTTTTCTTAACAATCATTTTGTTTAACTGTCTGTAATCAATGCATAATCTTAGAGTTCCATATTTCTTTTTAAAAAAAAGGACTTGTGCTCCCCATGGCGAGACACTTGTCCTCATGTATTCCTTGTCCAATAGTTCTTGTAGTTGAATCTTTAATTATGTTAATTCCGTAAACTCATTTGATAGGGCACCTTAGATATAGGGGTTGATCCTGGCAATAAATCGATCAAGAAGTATATCGCTTGTCTTGGGGGAAGTTTAGGTATTTCGTCAACAAACACATTTTTAAAATCATGTAAGACGACAAAATATTCTAGCCTAGGTTTATTTTCTTATTCCAACAGATTTGTCACTTGGATATCATAAATCTGACAACCTTTTCTCATACACTTGTTAAATTGCATTGTTGAAATCTTCCTAACTGAGATTGGTTTTCGTATGCCTTGTACTTTCCTAACAATGTTGTTTTTGTCTTTGCAAGTGAGTGATTTTTTATAACAATCCAAAACTACTTTATGTTTCTCTAGCCAGTCCATCCCAATAATTATATCGTAAGACCCTAACAGTAGGATATTCAAATTTATCTTTGTGTTTTGACCACCTAAACTGAACTCACAGTCAGAAATGAAATCAATTATTTTTCTTTTTGTTCCTCTTCCTAGTTTTACTAGCCAATATTTTGCAAGTCTTACTTTCTTAAGTTTATTTAAATACACTACATCATTAGCAACATAACTCAAAGTATCCACTGGATCAATTAAAACAAAAACATGATTATTGCTAATTTTACCTTCAACTTCTACTACGGTGGACTGGTGATCGGCTTGTTGGCCATCCATGGTTGCATTGATTCTGTGTAAGCTTATGCCCACATCTCCCACTATAGAGGTTTCCTGCAGGTTGTGAACCATAGTCCTTGCTGTAGAAGTTAAACCTGGAAAATTACTTCTTAAGTGAGGTTCTCCACATTCCCAACATTTTAACGGTTCTTTTGGGCTGTCCCCAAACTTCTTGGTTCCCAAATTGACTAGTCTACCTCCTCCTTGGGTGTTCTGGTTATTGGAGTGGAAATCTTTCCTTGGGAAATTCTTTGTTGCATCCCAGAAAGGGGTTGTTTGATATCCCTTCTTCCGTTGGTTCATTATGTCATGTTTCTTGTCTTTACAAGCCTTGGCAAGCTCAGACCATTGGTTGTATTGATCGTAACACATTTAGGCTTTTCTGAAAACTTCACTTAAGGTCTTGGGATTGTCAAACTCGATTCTATCCTTATAGGACTGTGGTAAGAAACATAGGAACCACTGTATTTTTACTTTGTCTTCCCGGATATAAGGCACGAACCTTAATAATTCTAGGAATTTGTTTATCAAGTCATCCATAGTCATTTGACCGAGTCATAGCTCATAAAACTCTTTGGTCTTTCTTTCATAGTAACTTTGAGATAAATACTACTTCTTAAAGTATTTCTTCAAATCTGACCACTCCATCTGTCTCTCCTTTAGGCCCTTGGAAAACTTTAGGTCCTGCCACCATATAATTGTTTTTCCTTTCAAGTTATAGATGGTCATTCCGACCTTAATGTTGCTGGAATAATTGTAGATATGGAAATACATTTTTATGTCTAGTAACCATGCTTCAACCTCCTCCCCGATCCTGGATTCTCCTTAAAAAGTGCATGGTTTGATTTTATTAAACTCTCCTTCCAGGTGGTCCACCTGTTTCATCTTTCTTCATATGGTTGTTTTATCTTCTGCTGATGGTGTGCCTTTGGAAGAGTTGTCCCCTTTTTCTCCTTCAGGACCAGAATTTTCGGAGGCCCTTTTGCTGACCTCTTGTTCCTAATTATTGTCTTTTGGGATCTTCTTTGTTACTATGCTATGCAACAATACTTCATTTATTTCATGTTGTTCTTGTTGTGCCTTTTTCAGTTTCTCATTGTGTGCCTTGAAAACTTGCAGTTCCACAATGAGGTTTTCATGGTTGGTAGAACCTGGGTGGCAGAACTTCCTTCACTATTATGTCTAGGTTCTCTAGTAGGTCCTTTCTCAGGATTCTCCTCAAGCATGACCTCCTCTTCATTCTGTGTTGCCATTATCACAACATAAATAATCTTTTTTTGTTTGTAACAATAAATTTTTTGTTAGTTTTTCCATTAAACAAAAATCATGTGCTAAGCAAACATTTTTTCCCCTGTTTAAGATCCAAGTGTTGTAACCTTTTATTTGATACCATATGTAATGTACCCCAATATTTCCAAATAAATAAAAAATTGCTAGATGCATTAAAACTTGTTTATTCTATTATAATTGATCTGTTTTGCAAGTAACAAATTTCTCTTAGAATATGACGTGTACTTATTTTTATTATCAGTGAATGAAATAAGGTGATTACTCTTCCATGTAACTCGTGCTTATTCTTATCACTCAAAACATGTGTTAACGTATGTCAAACAAGTTGAAGTGGGGCCCTCCCATCATACTATGAGTGATTCATGACCATGAGGTCTAAAGTAACTCTAGTCTACATGTTCTTATTTGAATTAGGGTACCTACCAAATTATTTCACTAGAGTCCCTTATTCGAGTAGACATGGCACTCTCCTCCTCACATCCAACTGAAGGGATACTTGAGAATTCATTGTGACCATTCCCAACAATCCATCCCTTCTCTTTAATAAATCCCTTATAATTATATATATCAAGATCTTACTAAAACATTATTATTAGAATCAAACCCATTATCATAAGGATTACTATATATATAATTATCCAAGGCAACGCATACTTTGATTGAGTTTGTACGAAAATAGAGTTGGGTGTATTATCTGAAGGGGGTTTCTCCTTGGTTTCATACGAAGCTCCTTGCCACGACTACACCCTAACTGAAATGTGCATCCCAACTGTCACAGTACATTGGAATATTGGTTGTTTTCATTGATGTCAACCCTAGTCATGGGTTTGGACTGCAAGATTGATGAAGGTATTTCAACATGAAGGACAATGCACGTGCATATACAACACCCATGGATGGATATTATACATCATATTGTTTCCAGTGGTATGTGGAACGTCACATGGATCCTTATGGTTGAGGAGAAATGAATTTTTGAAGATGACAAAGTGAATTGAATAAGGAAGTACATGTAGGCCTTGAAGATAATTAAATAAAAGAATTACAAAATAACAAAGTGTCAGGTCGGCCCTAATTTTAAAAGTGAGTGAAATAAATGGTATAAATACACATAATTATACATTCATTTGATACAATTTTAATTTCATAGGAAATCAGAAGTAAATAAGGATGGATTTCAAGAGAGGATGAAGTCTTTTGGTGATGTGTTCTAAGGTATGTTATTTTTAGGTCATCTTACCATTTTTGCTATAAAAAATTTTATAGAGCGATTCAGATGGTGAAATTGCTATGGTATTGATAATACATATCAAGGTACCTATGGTAAAAAATTCATCTCTTTATTTGCTAGAATTATGGAGATACACTCTGTGGAAGATAGGGTTTGTGACCAGTCCTGAAGCTAGTCAATAAACATGTGTTTTGGGTAAAAAAGTCATAACTTCTTCATAGAGAATAAAAATGAAGTGGGAAAAATTGAATTGGAAAGAGTACAAAATTTAGTTTTCTGTGTGTGAGTTTTAGAATCTGATGTTATATATTGAGCGCGGGGCATTCTGTGCAAATTCGGTCTCCTGAATAGACCAAAATTGAATAAAGTCTACCATTCTTTCTATAGCTTCTTTTTTAGGAGGATTCAAGGAGTGAAACTTGGAGGATTTTTAGAGAATACATTGATTAATGTTATCTATAGGATCATAGTACTCCAAGAATTGAATAATTTCATAAATTGAAGAAGTCTCAAGAAGCATTATTAGGTTTTATGTGATGATTGGTTGATTTTGATGATTTAATATAAAGTTTTATTATCTCTCATATATTCTTGGGTGGAAGGAAGGGGCAAGGATGGAGAGTTCAATTCTCTATTGAAATTGGAGGATTGTATCTTCCTCTTGGAGGTTTATCCCTCCCTTTACATTTGGAAGCTGTAGCTATATTTGAAATTCATTACTTCCCTTGAACAATAACTATTGTTTATTTCTCATATATTGTGCATGGTGTATTGTGGTGTATTGGTGTAACTCTTATACTATTGTTCATTTATCATTGGATATAATTGAATGGTTTAAGTATAAGTTGAAAAAGGTTTTAAATTGTACTTGATACTGACTCACCCCCCTCTCAGTATCAACAATTGGTATCACATTGGGTTACCTTCAATACAGTTTAACCACTGGAACGAAGATCCTATGCAGAAATGGAAGGAAACATTCCAAATGGGATTCCACAATTTGATGAAAGAAATTTTGAATACTGGAAAAATAGAATGGAAACTTACTTGAAAGAAATTAGGGCATATGTTTGGTTTCATTTGCTTCAGGATACAATGCTTTGAAGAAACCAAAGACTGCATCTCAGAAGGAAGAAAAAAGGAACAACAAACTAGCAATGGATATCATCCTGGATGGATTGATAGATTAAGTGAAATCCAAGGTGGGATCATGTGCATCAGTGAAAGAGATTTGGGATAACCTACAAGAATTTTATGCAAGGGAAGAAGCAAAAGAAGAAGAAGAAGTTGAATAAGATTACAACATCTCAAATTTCAAAGAAGAAAATAGAGGTTAGTTCTTTTTCTTTAATTGTGAAGGAGTAGGACATGTTGAACTTGAATGTCCTCATCCAAGGATTGAAAGAGATGACAATGAATAAGAAGAAAATCATGAAGTAGAAATGATTCGACAAGAAGATGAGAATCCTAAAAAATTGAAGCATGTTGATATTGAAAATAGCAAGCTCAAAGACACACGTAGAAAACTAAGAAGTGAATTGGGTAGTTATGAAAAGACAGTTGTAAGATTAAAGAAACAATTAGAAGACTTTTAGAAACTAAGAGAAGAAACCATTTCCTTTAAAACTCTAC
>JZKD02S1974194.1:21068-45336 GCA_000966675.3 Picea glauca | reverse complement strand
CACCAACAGTTATGGGAGTAAGCTGCCACCCGGTCTAGTCTCTTAGGAAGTTACGGGAGTGAACTTCCACCTAGTTTGAGTTAACTAGTCTATCAGTCTTCAGTTAACTGACTGAAACAAAGTGAAGTGAGGAGGAGATCATCGAATCATCAGTAATGTGCTAGTCTGGTGATGATCCCAAAGACAATGTGAATTAGTTGGTGATGATCCCAATGTTGCATGGTGATAATCCCAATGTAGCATCTAGACTCCACTCAACTGATCAAACTAAAGTGAAAAATGAAGAGAATATTCTCCTAGAGGAATATTCCCCCTAAACTTTAGGAGACTAGATAATGACTAATAAACATAAGGAAAACCTTAGGAAAAATAAATCCTAGGTGTGTGTGAAGTACTCCAACATGTTTTTCAGTCCAATGTCATTGTCTCCATTTCATCTCTCAAACTCTGTGGTGCTAAAGGGGAAAGCCCAAAATTTCAAATGTGGGGCAAATTGGTTGGGGATTCATTCAAGCCAATAAGCAATGGTAATCTAGATAGGGTAGTCCAACCTTGGCATTCTTGTCTCTAAGTGGAAAAATAGGTCATTGACATTGTAAGAACTCTTGTTGTGTCTTTTGTGATCTAGCAGAGTTCAAGAAAGGGATCAAGTGCTATGAGTGCAAGGTAGCTAAGGCACAATGTCGCGTGATGAATTGTGCCCTCAAATGGAATCATTGGCAAGATGCTTGGGATCAAGTCATCAAAGCTAAGAATCGAGTGTAGGATCAATGCGCAATGGAAACTACCACTTAGTTGTTGGAGCTTAAAGAATTGGAACAAGAAGTCAAAATCTTCATGCAAATTCAAAGAAACAATATGGAGTTGGAATCCAAACGTGGTTCTATGCACTCTTTGGTTTCTAGAATATCGACCCACCTTCATCTCCCTTAGGAGGTGATAGCATCTCCCTCCCTTCAGTTACTATTTTTGTTGGGGACTCCTCTCACTATGGATTTTCTTTGGCCAAGGACAAGAAAATAGACACTTAATGCTTCCCCCATTTGGAATTGGTCATTATTGAAGGTGAATTTGGGCTTCCTAATCAATCAAACATGGAAATGCGCTACATGGAAAATTCAAGAGACTCGGGTGGGCCTAGTCAATGGTAGTAGATGCCCTTCAAGGGCCAATATCCTAGTTATTTTCTATATTTGTCATGTTTTCTTGTGTAGTTTTGTTGCTATGTCAATTTCTAAGGAAATATCCCTACCATGCTTAGAAGGATTGGACCTAGATAGAAAACTTTATGGATTTTCAACAAAAGGATGCTTTACTTTTTTAGTAGGATACAACCATCATCGCTTCTTTTTGAATTACAATTCCATTTGGTTCAGCCACCATTTTTTTAATAAAAATATATCTATTTTTGTTAAAAAAAAGATAGACAGTGACCCATCCAGATGATTTAGAACATTAAACAACTTTATTGTATTTGTATTTTCTTATTCTTAAATACTTTTTCATAGCCCAAAGGGTTAGCCAATTGGTTGTTTCCAATGTTGTTGGTAATTTGGATAGTTCTGTGCCAACAAGTATTTGGTTCAAATCCCATTTGGTTAGGCACACTAGTCTATGTCGACAAGTTTACTAGGGATGCCATCAACGATTGTGGGGAAGCATCCATTGGATTTCCCTACAAGCTTTTCCTTGGAAAAGAATAATTTTTCCTGATTTATTTAGTTACGCAATGATTTCCATAGTTTGCGCTAACATTAACATTTCTGTCGATATTTCATAACCCATGGTTTGACACAAAATACCAATGATATGTGCAACAAAATCAAATTATACATAAGACCTAATATTACCAAACCTGCAAAGTTAACACCCGAAAGGATGTTATTATTTTTCCAAGATGGAAGTACCTGCTGAGATTTTGGTCTTCATACTTTTATGAATTTCATTATAACTCACATCCCCTTTCTTGGTAGAAGATCCATGAATTATGTTGTTTTTGTTGTCTCTAAGCAAAAAATATACCAAGTTATATACTTACCATCCATATCCTTCTTATATGAATATTAGCTGCAAGATAAATTCTTCCTTTGACAACTATATAGATAGATATTTTACATATTGGGAATTTTATATATAAAAAAAAAGAGGGTTTCTACGTAGCCACCACCAAATAGTCCAAAACTAGGTGGACCCCACTATCAAAATCACCCAAACTATAAGAAAATTAAAAGAACTTTTGTCTTCTTTGCAACCCATAAGAAAGAGATAGAACTTATAGATTTCATTAATTTGCATATCTAATAAAATATTAATGTCATCCAAAAAAATGTGTTATTTTTCCATCTATAACAAGTGGTAGATCAAGTATTTCATCCACCAATGAACAGTTACAACATAAAAAAATTCCATGTTAGACCAAGATGATAACATCCCATCTTTGGCTCTTTTCCATTGAGCATATTTCTAATTTGATGGGGGGTCCATGAAGCAACATTCCTTTAACATGCTTGATACCCAACCTGCTTCTGCTTGAAAATGTTGTTGCTTGTTGTTTCATATTGATTCATTATCTAAACATGTTCAATCACCCATTCTATCCATAAAAATCATGAATGCAGTCTGAACCATATAAAACCTTAAAAAGGGAAGAACTGAGAAGACAGAACGAGGAGAAAAAACTAGCAATCTGGAAAAGATTTAAAAAGAAAAACATGATACTTTTATTGCAAAATCTGGAGATGCCTAAAAAAACTAATGACATAGAGAAGATTTAAAGAGAAAAAACAATAATTACCTTTATGCAAGAATTTGAAGTTGCCTCTAAGATAATATATGTTTCTTTTGATAGCATTCCACTATCTACATTCTCATTATTTTTCTATCCTTCCACAATAGTCTGATTCACAATAAATATGTAATTTGTTCCATAGTATTCGAATGCATCTCTCTGCCCCATAGTGAAAACCTGTAATTGTAAGTACCACAAATGAGCCTAAATGGGGGAATAGGTTGAAAATAATCACTTATTTGCGTTATATAAGGGGAAAAAATAGCTTTTATTATATCATATTAGGTATAATACATGCCCTCCCCTTGAGAGATGATTTGTCCTCAAAGCTTAAGTAAAGAGGGGTGTTGATGTGAAAAAGTCTTTTTTTCTCCAGATGCATCCTCATTCTGAAATCCTTCTCACTTGATGATATACTCTTGATATTGTTCTTAGTTGAGGACATGAGATGAAAAGATCTTTGAAGTTTTAAACAAAATTGTTTCATTGTAAAATGATCAAACCATTCTAGTTTGATTTTTTTCAAGGTTGTATGTCGATAAGACACTTGAATTGAACTTCTTTACGAAACCAAGTTTTATTAGAATTATGAATCTTCATAATTCAAGGAGAGTGTTGTCTTTGTTAAAAATAATGTTGACATTGGTAAGTTGACTAGTCAATGTGATGACTCTTGTCATTAGGATGGAAATAAGCTATATACCTGTAACTTGCTTCTTGATCTTGATTCTAGGATACTCCCAATTCCTTTTAATTTGTGTATTCAAAGCTTCATTATATACTTGTGTTGTTTTGTTGATCAATAATATTTCATCCATGGCGAGTCTAGCAACACTTTTATTTTTACTTTCAATTGCTTAGCAAATGTCTCGTTATCTATAATCTGCAATTTGAAAAGTTTTCAAATAGATATTTCCTTATACTTTGATCTTTTAACTTCAATTAGTGAGGTTTGACTATGACTATTTAGGAAAGTGATTTCATTATCTTTTAAATTCAGTGAGCAAGTTTGACTGTGAATTTTTAGACCAATGAGTTTCACCTATTATGAACCAACCAAATAGTTCATTAAGTGTGTGCTCACTAAAAAGAGTTTTAGTGCACAAAAACTCATAAATGTAATGTAAACAAGCAAAGTTATAAATAAGATATAAATGAAATGAATGTGATATACAATTGAAAAAATCATAAAAGTCATAAATGTAATGTGAAAAGACATAAATAAGATATAATTGAAATATATGTGATAATGCAATTGAACAATGTGATTCTATGTATAGTGTTGAAGAGATGGAACACGGAGAATAATCATGACCTTAAGGGCTTTAATTAATAATAATTTAAATGCTACATTGATATAATTAGGTATATTACAAGGAGAAAGCCTAGACAACAATTAAATATGATTTGGATAAAAAGCTATTTAAGAATAGTTCCATGAGCTAAAAGGAAATTGAATGAGTCTCCAAGAGTATATATTATATTAGGTATATTATTATGAGAAAGCATAAACAAATATGAAAGATGATTTAATTCACAAATTCTATTTAAGAATAGTGCCATGAGTGGAAAGGAAATGGAATGAGTCTTAAAAAGTAAAAGAGAGAGACATAAGATAGATAAGATAAAATTATTATCATCCTAGAGTAACCAATAGTTTAATGGGAATGGGAGCAAAGAGTAAATCAAGTTATAACAATGTTGTGAGATTGTCATGGAAACTCCTCAGTACCAAAAGAAAAGAGACACAAAAGAAAATAAAGTGGCGGCTTCACAAATTTCCAGATACAAATAAACAGGATTTGTGCAGGGCAGATTTATCTTAGACACGGTGATTTCTACATGGAAGGACATGGAATGGTCCAAGGAAACAATGAAAGACTCTTTGTTTCTAAAAAATGATTCAATATAGCCTATGATAGGGTTGATTGGGCCTTCACACAAACATGCTCCAATGCCTTCACTTTGGTCCCAAGTGCATTACCATGGTGAACACTTTATTCTCTCATGTTTCAACATTTGTTTCTATTATCAACATACTCACATATTGATCCAACTTCATCACTCAATCAAGCATGATTTTCCTCTCCCCCCCTATCTATATGTTCTAGCTACAAATTCTTAGGGCTATTTTCTAGAATTGGGTAAAACACAAGGTAGAAATCAAGGTACATCTCTTCATGTTGGGCCCAATATGGTTAATACCCACTTTGTTAATGATTATCTTATTTTGGTGCAAGTAGACCAAGAGTTGATGGAATCTATAAGGAGTTGCTTGGACCTCTTTTACAATTACTTTGGAGCAATTTTTAAGAAGAGGAATGCAAACTATTGTCTTGTCGAGATTGATGATCCTCCATCTTGGATCCCCTCTTTATGGAATTATGTTAGCATTGGGGTGATTCTCAATTATCTAAGTATCTTATTTGGAATGGGGCCTTCAACTATGGACATGTGGCCTACCTACGAGGAGTTGCAAGGGACAATTATTTAAGCGGAAAAGAATGACATCAATACTATATTGGAGGACCTAAAGAAGTCATGGGAGGCCACTAGATGCACGGTGATGTTCGATGGTTGAACAAATGGGAAGGGTAGGACGCTTTTTAATTTATTGGTGCATTGTCCTAGGGGTACAATGTTTATTAAATCCATTGACGCATTGTCACATGTTAAAAATATGACATTGTTGTGTGAATTGATGGATGGGTTCATCAAAGAGGTTGGTTTGTAACATGTGAAAATAATAACAAATAATGGAGCTAACTATGTGACTAGCAATAAGTTTCTAATGGAGAGGCATCCCACAATGTTTTGGACTCCATGTACTACCCATTACATCGATTTGAGGCTTGAGGATGTGGGAAAAATATCCTTCATCAAGGAGTTCATTGATCATGATAAGAGCATCATAAAATTCATATATAACCATGCATTTGTTATTCACCTCATGAGAAAATTCACAAGAAGCAAGGAGTTGATGTGTCTTGTTATCACACAAACTGTAGATTGGAAAATCCCGACCCAATCCAATAGATGGAAATAAAGGTGGTAGAGTTTACCCATTGTCACCTCGAATAAACCCTCCCCTCGCTTTAGTGAAGGAAAAATCCAACACAAGGGGGGAGTCTCAGGTGACCCTAGGGGGAAAATGAGATGGAAAGTGATACTTATGAAGAGGTACCCCTATAGGTCAAGTTTATAAGTGGAAGATGGCTTGGTAACAAATCTTGTGAGTGGTTTAAGGTTTCCAAGTCTTTGAGTACCTGCAAAGAGTCGTTGTACCTGCCCAAGACACAAGATAACACAAGATACAAGCTAAATAATCCAATGGACAAGAAATTTAAGATTGTTGTCCCTATTTGTAGTAGTCAAGACAAATATATATCAACAAATAAATCATAGTTAAAATTTGCTAATCAGATGCTAAAATCCTAGTAAATGATGCAAGAGATAAGCTAGTAAGTACTGGAATAACTCAAGTATGAAAGCATAAGAATTTAGAAACAAAACAAGGTTGGCGTAAACAAGTATTGGAGAGATATATTATCAGACTTGTGGCTGTAGAAAACTATTGCTACAACATAAAATTTCAACCCACAAAAGTATAAGTAAACCACCCAAAAAGTGCGCTAAGATTAGGAAAGTATTATGGTAGCTTGCTGGCAAATTTTGACAATTGAGATGTGAGTTATGAATAAAAAAGAGAATGATTTTCTACAAACCTAATGGTTGTATCTTTAATTTAGTTATAGATCCAAGGATAATAAGTAGACTAATACACCCTAGAGGCTATAGCAACCTCAAAGCATCAACAATAGATTCCAACTTGAACAATATTAATATCTCACTAGATCACATTGACCAATGCAAACAATTTATTTCTCCAATGAAAACTTTAGATTAGTGCCTTTAAAAATTGGGTGAATGGAGTCTTAAAAAAAAGAGTTAGATCAAAAAAATCCCTAGGGGTGTAAACCCTCTTACTCCTTAGGGTATGTAAATCAAACTAAGGTAAATCAAGGAGGGTATACACCCTTGTACTCCTCCTAGAAACCTTGCAATAAAAGACTTGTAAACTAGAAAATGAGATGAATCTTAATGGAGAGTGTATGCACTTATAGTCCTCCTAGGGTTTTAACCAACAATAAACATGAAAAGAGCAAGAAGAATTAACTATTGCAGATTTTCCTTACCAATTCCAAGAGAGATGCAAGAACAAACCCTAGTTCACCAAGAAAATTACCATTCATAAGAAAGAGAAGAAGTCTCCAAGAGGTGAGAACCACATTAGATAAATCATTCACTAAGAGATATCACCAAAAATAATTTTCACAAGAGAGAGATACCAAAACTCCAGAGTAGGGTGCAAATTTCAGCCACTAGTCTTCTCACAATGGGAGAGCTATGATCAAAATGAGATAGAAATTATCTCTATTTACACAAATCCTACTAAAAGTGTTTTTCCACTTAAATTTAGGGTAAACCACAAAGTAAGGAGTCAACAACCCTTAATTTTCCCTTTTACATTATAAAATTAAATTTAACTCTTAAAAATTCACAATAGAAACCCTAAACTGACGACATCCCTCTTCTAGGGTGATGTTTTAGCACTTTTACAAGTCGTTGGAGTGGAAATTGAATTTTTTTGGCCCCTCTAGGGCCTCCCTCTCATGCATTAGGCCTTTCTCCTCCAATTCAAACCCTCATCCATCAAAATGTGCTAAGTTTCAAGTCAACCAATGCCACCACCCCAACCCTATCCCTAGGGTGATGACAACCTCCTCAAAAGTGACATTTTAGCCTCAAGAGAAAATCATTGGGCTACAAAGGGTTGCATTAGGTTTTCCAAGGTGTCTTCTCATGCCTCCAAAGGCTTTCATCATCTTATGGTGTGTGGGCTATGGCATACAACCTGTGGGATTCAATCCCTAAGGAAGCCCAATCTAGACTCGTTCTTCCAAAACTGTCCACCAACTAGATCCTACCAAGACAATGAATACACCCTCCAAGGATCTCAAGTCAAATGCATCATGATAAGTAAATCAAATAAATAAAATAGTCATCTAAGCATGTACATACAAACTACCTCATCAAAATAAACAAGTGCTCAAAGACCCTATGCAATTTTCCAAGTTTAGGTATGGGAGGGTTGACAAAGTGACCTATCGGGTGAATCATACCTCAAGTTTAAGAGTGTTTTCCAAGTGGGGACCTCTCTAATACATGTGGAAAAAGTGACATGGATGGGGGAAAGAATCTTTGGAATGGGGTTCATAACATACAAGGGACCGTAGTATCTCATTTATGGGTGCCTTTGTAGAAAGTGTGTTGCACCTTCGTTTTCAATGCAACCTTTTTCCAAGCCCATTTATTGCCTTTTATTCTTTTAAGATGTTTCCAAGTTGAAGCCAAGGTGGGGATTATACCTAAGCATGAAAAATAGCTCCCACCTTGACTCTACCCTGGTCACATCATAATTCCCCAAGTTGGAAACGATGTGTGGGGATTCTACCTAAGCATGAAAAACAGTGCCCACACATGCTCTTCCTTAGTTGGCATTTTGTATTAGTTATATTTCACATGTCCCATCAGTTTCTTATGAGATACAATTCATTGTCTTTGGGATTCCTGGGTGAGCATCTAGAAGTTTCATGATTGGATTTTATCTTTTTCCAACTACAAGCCTCTGGGCCTTCAACCCCTTCTTCCCATGAAATTAGGGACAATCCCTTCTTGGGTCAGTACACCCAAAAATACCAAAAGGTAAGGAGATGAGGGGATGAAGTGTAGAAAGTGACAAGTATGGTGGGGAATGGAATGATGAATTGTCAAGAGGACCTCCCAGTAATAAACATATCCCTAAGGGTGACCCACTTACTAGGGCACAATGTCAACCACCAAGGTGAAACAAGGCAAAGAGCATAGTTTCCAAGCAAACATTACATAATCAAAAGTAGTTTTGAATGCAACAAACTCAAATGCCTCAAATATTGAAATGAAACTCACCATAATACCTGACTTGTACCTCATGGAGAAAGACCCAATGTCTTCTGGAAGCTAACTGATGTGGTGGATACCATCACGATGATCCCAGAATTGTGGTGGTGAAGCGGGTCTTTGTCTGTGCAAGTGGACACTACTAGTCATGTTGTCTCCTAGTACTCCATGTTTGCAACCTGATGACCTTGAGACATCATATCCTTAGTTATCTTTACAAGTTAGGGATAACAGTTCCTGTAATCACACATTCTACCAACAACTTCATTTCTCTTCAATCTATGCACCAATGTCATTTTGATTTGACGAAAATGTTTGTGATGTGTGGCATGGTTATCCCCATTTTGTGGATAACTCAGGAGATTACTTCTCAAGGCCCTTAGGTTGTAGATATGGAGTGTAGAGAGACTACATGACCAATAGTACCATTTTTCATAGATGGAAACCCCTCTCACCACCACAGATGGTCATATATTTCTAGATGGCATCCACCACATCAACTGGCTTCTGAAAGGCAGTGGGCCTTGCTCCATGAGGTAAAAGTCAATATTATGGTGAGCATCATTTCAATATTTAATCCAGTTGAGTATGTTGTATCTTATATTGCTCTATATTTCATGATATATGCTTGGACATTATCCCTTTTGCCTTGCTTCACCTTGGTAGTTGACATTCTACCCTAGTAAGTGGTCTTACTTGAGGATGGATTTGCTACTAGGAACTCCCTTAAAGAGCCAGTGTATCATTCTTGACCATACTTACCACTTTCCATCATTATTCCCCTCCATTTCCTTATCTCTTGGGATTTTAGGGTGTATTAACCCAAGAAGGGGTTGTCCCTCATTCTATGGGAAGAAGGGGTTGAAGGCCCAGAGGGGTTGATGTTGGGTAAAAGATAAAATCCTTGTATAAACCTTCCAGATGTGTTGCCCAAGGATCACCCAAGAAAGTAGTGAAACACTTGTCTTTTAGTAAAGGGGACCCACAATATAATAAAGAATGCTTAAAAGGTTAGTTGATGGGTAGGACCTCTCATCATGAGATGACCTATCACTTCCATGAATATCTAGTGGTATGAAATTATCATCATCTAGTCACCAAACCAAGGTAATGGCTCCCAGTTGCATGGTTGAGAGGAATGGGGTCTCATCACAAGCCAACCTTCTCATTTCCACTAGGTGTTTTTGGGTGACATTGCCATCATCTTGTCACCACACCAGGGAAGTGACCTTCAACCTCTCCTTGTGCTATATTGAAAGAAAATACAAAGAAAGAAATATAAAAGGCAATTGATGGGGTTGGAAAAAGTGCATTGTAGACGAAGGTACCACACACCCTCTACAAAGGAACCCATGAATGAGACACTACGACCCCTTGTATGTCATGAGCCCTATGCCCATTGAGTCTTGAACAAAACTAATTCATCCATTTTACATGGCTTAGAGAGGGATATCTTGGAAAATCTCCTTTACCTAGGGAAAGATCTACCCAATAGGACACCTCGTCAACCCTCCCATATTCAAGCTTGACAAGTCGCATAGTGTCTTTGAGAAATTAATTGTTTGATATAGTGATCTTTGATGCACATGCTTAGATGGATTATTTATTGATTGGATTCACTTATCATGATGTTGTGACTTGAGATCCTTGGAGGGTGTTCTTATTTGTCTTTGCAGGACCTAGTTGGTGGACAGTTTTGGGAGAACAAGACTAGCTTGGGCTTCCATGGGGCTGGAAGCCCAAAGGTTGGATGCTAAGGGCCCACATGCCCGATGAGAAAGATGAAACTTGGAAGGCCTTGATGATGACTTGGAAGACATAGCCTATCCCCCACATGCCAAACATTTTTCCTAGGAGAGGAAAAACGTCATTTCTAGAGGCATGACGTCACCTAGGGGGGTTAGGGCTTGGTGGTGAGGTGCCACTCATTGACACATGGAATTTTTTAGGAGAAAAGGGTATTCACCATGAGGATATTGTCTATATGCTTGACATGTGGCCTTTGGAGGCCTACCCATGCTTCTCCAACACCAATGACTTCTTATAAGTGGAAAAAATTCCCCTAAAGGGGAGACATTCAGGTAAAATTAGGGTTTATTTGTGAAAAAGTGAAACTTTAATTGAATTATTTAATATTAATTTGTTAAAGGGGGGAATATTAGGGTTGTTAACCCCTAGTCTTGTGGTTTACCGCTTAATTTATGGACAAGTCACCTTAGTGACATTTTGTATAAATAAGAGATCATAAGATCTCATTTTAACATAACTCTCACTCATTATGAGAAGTATTGGTCTGAAATTTTCTCTATATTTGGCTCTATTTGTCTCTTGTGCACTTTTTTATGGCTATATTGAGGAATGGCTAATGGAGGAGTGAAGCGCTAGCCTTGGATGAATGTTTTCTAGCTTTTATGGTGGATTATCTTAGCATCTTTCTTGATTTTGGTATGGTCTTTTACTCTTATGCTATCATTATTTTCAATTCAAGGATTATTGTTCTAGGAGATAGGTGGGAATTATAAGGGCATACACCCCCACCATATCCTTCATCATTTCATGCTTCATGTTATTGGTTAAACAAGGGTTTGCTAAGATAAGTATAAGGTCATACACCCTCTTAGATTAAACCCTAGCTAGAAAAACTTGCCTTGGGAAGTAAAAGGGCTTACACTCCCAAGGAGGTAGCTTCTCTAGCTATTTCTTTAATTCACTCCATTAACCCAATAGTAAAGGCACTAGTCATATATATTTTTTTCATTGGAGATATAAAATCATTGCCTTGGGAAACATGAATTTTTATCTTTCGAAAGGTCTCTTGCTTGGAGTTGGTTTGCCTCATTGAGAGGATTCTTCCCTTATTAGGGTGTACCCTCTCTCCCACTACTTTAATTGCTGTTACAAACCCTAACCTACAGCCATTAGGTCTGATATAACCTAGATAAAATACTAACCATAACTCCTAAACTAACCCTAGACTAGCTCCTAAATTTTGTTCATTTACTCTACTAACTAGGGTGCATCTTTTGGGATAAATATTGGCATATTTTAATGGTGTAATTTTCTGGTATAAGGGAATGAAATCTACAACCATAAGGCTGCAATTTTCTGCATAAAACACATGTTATAACACTTGCTTTATTCAACCTTAAAGTGCCATTTTTTAGTCATAATTGATTTCCATACTCATTGATAATAATGTTGATTGATATCATGCTTTACATTATGATTTGAATGTCTTAATTGCTTATATAAACTATCATATACTGCTGAAAATCAGGGAAAACAAACTTAACTTGCTGATCCATACTAACATATATCATTGCAAGATGGATTTTCTTTTGTCTCGAGCAGCTACAATCATCCGGAGAAGTACTATACCTTTGGGGAAACAATCACTTGACTTATAAGGCATATCTTAACACTTTTCACTCCACTTATAATTGACCTCTAGGGGATTCATTTCCATTTATCTCCATCTCCATCTCAATCCCCCTAGGGTCATTGGGATCACCTCCCTAGAGTGACCTAGTCACCCTTGAAGTGTGGGACCTACATCGAGGTGACATTAGGTGTAGGATTCCTAAGTTGTAGCACTTTATTTGTGGTTGGGTTTGGATTTTCCCAACCTACAGCTTGTGCTATAACATTTTGGCATTGTTTCCAAGGAGGATTTTAAATCCTCTTCAGAACCCTAACAACACTTTGGAAAGCTATCCTAAATCATTTCCCTTAGATTTCCTAGCAACTCCACCCAAGGGACGTTTTCTTTCCCCTTTTATTGATGAGCTCATCTGGTGACTCAACCTTCCCAGAACCCACTTTTCCCTCTTTCCCCTTTCATCCCTTGATGAGCCTTGAACTCATATGGCGACTCCATTGAGGTATTACCCTAAGTGATGGAACCATGGCCTCACAAGACTTACCATGGGCATTCCATAATTTGTACCCTTCTCTTGATGTTCAGAATGTCCCTGGTTATCCAAATCATTGTCTAATAGAATGGAGAGCAAGTTGCCCCAAATTTGACGGTGATCTAGCTCTAGCAGTCACCCATGTCATGAATTATATGAAGTATCCATCGAGCTTAAATGTGATACATGAAGATGTGTTGATGAAATTTTTTGTGTCTTCACTGGAATCAAGCCAAAAGAATTGGCTTGCACACTCATGTGATCCAAAGAGTATCCCTTCTCCTACAAATCTCATTGAAGAATTTCTTAGGAAATATCAGCTAGCTACTCAAAGTTTGCAAGATGCTTTCTAAGAGATCAAACACACTCTTTGCCGAGAAGGTTTTCCCATCGATGATGAGACCATATATGAATAAAATATTGAAGAATATCTTGATGAAGAAGATTTGGATGAGACATATGATGAATATGAAGTATCCTATGCTCATCCTACACATCAAGAAGAGAACATAATGAGTTATAATCATTTTGACAAATTTGATGATGCTTTGTTCCATGACTGTGGAAATGAAGAAAACTGCTAAAAGAATCTCGATAAAGTTTCTCTTACAGAAGGCCTGAACGAGACATTTTCCTCTACTATCCCTTTTGAATAAGATGAAGTTATCTAATATTGTGAAGAAGTAATCAACTTCTATGATGAAGATGAAATCATGGAACAACCCCCGGATACAATTGACGATCACATTGATGATTTCATACAGATTGGGAGATGCAGATGGGATTAGGGTTGCTGCATTTTTTACATATATCCTATCTACAACATTGAAGGCACATATTTGATAAAGAATACATAAAGCATTTATTCAGAGGATTTATTTTTACATCCAAATGGTCCATATGTGTGCCAACCCAATGATATGGTTACATATTTGTTCCATCCATTCAAGGATGACCTCACGCAACATTTTCAGGATGATTTTCAACAACCCTGCTAATATTTTGATAGACACCAGGTCATGTCCCACCCAAATAAATCCAAGGTCCATACTACCAAACATAAGTACTTTCATGTTGAGACTTTGGGCAGGGATTTGCATACAAAGAAGAGACTTTCCCGAATCTGATGGAGGAGTTTTTTGCTAAGATTGTGCCTTACCCATTGTCCTCTTGTTTGGGAAATCAAAGGGTTTTCTTTGGATCTATTCTCCTTTCTCATCCTTCAAGAAGCAATGATATTGTAAGTGAATATGAAGACGAGTCATCATCTATGTATAGTAGTCTCCTTCAGGGATGGATTGATAAGTCTTGTGGCTAAAATTTCAGGCAGGATGATCGGGTTGATGGTTTATCTTTCTAGCAGGATTTCCTCCCTCTTGCCCATCTTCATGACTTTTATTTCATGATCGTTTATATGTGTGTTCATACTCATGATTATTATGTGCTTGACTTATCTTTGTTTCATTATATGATTAATCACAAGGGGAGATACTTTGATGAGATGATCAAATGGTTGCACTGGTTGTATGACTTCACCTAACATCATCCAACACATGATCTTCAGGGCTCGAAGGCCCCAGGTAAGTAGGTAAGTCATTTTGATTCCTTGCATTTTCATTTCTATTGCTCATATTAGTTTAGATGCATTTCATTTTCATTTTGTTCTACTTGCATATTCATTTCATGCTTAGTTTAGAATTTTTTTGAAAAAATGTCAAAATTTTATTTTTCTGGCTTAGTTGGTTTTAATTATGATCATATGAGAACAAGGATGAGTAGGCCATCCTGCACTTGACATTTTTATGTTTCCTTGCAAGAAAATTTATACCAGGAGATGTTGTGGTTCTCATGCACTCTACGACAAGCACATGTCCCCAAGTAGGATCCATATGGTATCCTCATTTTGTGGAGAACTAAGGAGATTATGTCTCGAGGCCCTCAGGTTGCAGATATGGAGTGACAAGAGAATGCATGACCAATAGTACCCTTTTGCATAGATGGAAACCCCTCTCACCACCATAGATGGTCACTGATTTCCAGATGGCATCCACCACATCAACTGGCTTCCGAAAGGCAGTGGGCCTTGCTCCATGAGGTACAAGTCAGTATTATGGTGAACATCATTTCAATATTTAAGCCAATTGAGTATGTTTCATCTTAGATTGCTCTAGATTTCATGATATATGCTTGGACATTATGCCTTTTTCCCTGCTTCACCTTGATGGTTGAAATTTTTCCCTAGTAAGTGGTCTTACTTGGGGATGGGTTTGCTACTAGAACTATTACATATTGGAAAAATTGTGATGATCTAATTGTGACGTTATGGACAAAACTAGCCATATTGTCAAAAAATAGAGGAGATTTTGATTTTTTTTTCTCCATACTGCTCGATATCGTCGCACTTGCGACATACTTTTCAAATCATCGCAAGATAGATTACGTTCAGAAGATGTCACTCTTGCGACGACATAAAATGGGAATCGTGCGTGCGACGATGTGGACATTAGGTGCCCCCCCCCGAATGGTCAACCACTATTTGACAAAGTAAACATTGACTTGGTCAATTGTCGTCAAAATTGCGACGTTATAAAATATATAAATATGTTAGATTTTACGGATGTTGCGACAAGTTTTCTGTAACAACGAGAGTTCAAAAATGGTATAAGGTCTTCTTGGCGAACAAAAAATAGGTTTTTTTTTTCATATGTTATAATAGAAAAATATAATAGATATTCTATTATACACCACTCAATTTTATAAGATAATCATCAATATATGTTTGTAGGGAAGAATGTCATAAAACATTAGAGGTGGGAAAAAAATTAAAGAGGGTGAAAAGGGTGACGGTAAATGTTATTGCCCTTGCAAAAATTGTTGTACTAGATGTCCCAAAAGAGTTTTAATAGCAACAACTAAAAAGCATTGTAGAAAATATGGGCACATGGATAGGGGATCGAACGAATATCGTCCCATGGTAATTATATATATATTCATTATCTTTTTTAATATTGATTGTATTCTCAAACTTTTATACTATTTTATACATGCACTAATTTTTCATGATTATTTGTAATTATAAAGTTAGATTTGCTACCTAACTTTCTGCAGAAAGCACTAAGTAGTAGCATAAATGATGTTGTACAAGATGAGGAACATGAAATAGATAATGGAGATCAAGTTAATGATCCCATGGAAGTAGATGGCAATAATAACATAGTTCAAGATGATGAGACAAATCAAATGATCCAAGACTTATTCAGTCATCCAGATGAGGATCATGGGGACAGTAGTGATGGTATTTATGATGAACCTTTGATTGAAAAGGAAAATAAATGACTCTATAAAGGGTCAAGAGAAAATATTCTCTCCACTACATTGTTGTTGGTGAACTTAAAGCTTACGAATCATTTTTCGAATACTTGTATGATACAGATCCTAAGGTATGTAGTATGTTTCATCGCATCTACATAAAGTTTGACTTTTCCCCTGTTTTTTAATGTTAATTAATGTGTAAAATAAAAATGTAATATTTACAATTACTATTCTTTACATTAACTAGTTATTTTTTATGTTTTAGATTGTCAGGTGAATTTTTGTTACCCTCGTCAAATATTTTACCTGCACATATCGAGATTCACATGCCATTATGAAAGACATTGGAATGGAGTATCAAAGTATAGATGCATGTCCTGATGATCATATTATATATTATGGACAACATGCGTCGAAAACAAAATTCTTAGTATGTGGTATCAGTGGATATCGAACTGATCAAGTAACAAAAATGGTGCCTCAAAAGGTTCTTTGGAATATTCCCATAGTTCCATGTTTGCAACGACTGTTTAGGTGCCAAAGCATAGCAGAGTTTATGGATTACCATGCATGAAAGATATCTGAATATGGTGTTCTTCAAATGCCTGTAGATGGTTATGAATTTAAGGAAATTGCTGCAAAATGACCATAATTTACAAATAAACCTCGTAATGTTAGGCTTGCATTGGCAACTGACGGTGTTAATCCATTTGGAGAGCTTTGGTTTGTTTACTTAGTGTGGCCTATTTTTTTTATGAACAATAGCATTCCTCCTTGGATGTCAATAAAGAGGGAGCACATAATCTTGACAATGATTGTTCCGGGTATTTGTTTACATTAATTTTTCGAATGTAAATTTTTCATTTTTCATTTTTTTTGCATAATATCTTTTAGTTATTTATTTACGTATATATACATACCATGGTAGTAATTTTGTGTAATTTTAAACAATTAGGTAAGTACCAAGTTAAACATATGAATGTGTATATCAAGCCTCTTATCGACGAGCTACTAAAGTTATGGGAGGCCATCACTATGTATGACATTTGTAAACCAATTGGGCAGAAGAGATTTCAATGTCATGGAATAATTTTATGGACAAATCGTGATGCCATGGGACTAACACATTTTTGTGGTATGTAACATTCCATATTGCACACTTGAATAGTATGTAATTAATTGAATATATCACGCGTGTTGTTTAAATAATCCTTTCGTATATTAATAATTCACATTAATCCATCTATTGCAAGTCTTCAAACAAAGGGTAAATTTGCATGTCCAATTTGTGGTCCTAAGATGAAATCTCGTTGGTCAAAAAAATTAGGAAAGGAGGTGTTTGATGAGTCTAGACACTTCCTCTCTAAGAACCATAAGTATCGTACTATTGAAAAAGATCTTTTCAATGGGAAACAAGAGATTGGACTAAAACCACAAAGAATGACACCTCGCCTATGGAAGTTGTCATATGACAGAATTAATCCTCGAGGTACGCATTTTGTTTATGTATCGTAAATGAAATCATGTTTTGAAATTATGTTTTAATTATTCAATTTATTTTACCGCATTTGATAAATGGTGTTATAATTTTTTTTATGCTTCATCAATGTCATCGTCATGAAGGTAGTAATAATGGGCTTCCACGAGGAATGAAATGTTATCCCACTCAATTCATGAGGTTGTCTTACTATGAGGAGATAAAAATAGTTCATTTGTTTGATACAATGCATATCAGGAAGAATGTGACAGAAACATTATGGCGAATCATAGATGGCAGGAGGGATAAAGAAAAAATTCTTAAAATTTGTAATCACATTCAGGAAGCCAATCATGCAATGCAAAGTGCGATCTGATCAAATAATGATGGGGACCAAAATAACCTTCAATGGTTATTAACAGAGAAGCAAAGCAATGGTCTAAAAGACATCATTCAAAGAATTAAATTTCCCACGGGTTTTTGTTCAAACATAAAGAATATCTTAACGAAGAAAGGTGAATTTGGTGGGGTAAAAACACATGATTGGCATACCTTCATTAAGATAATTAATAGTTTTAGTATTCATATTTATATACTGGTCGTATACATTTTTTGAGATTTTTATTTTTTTTGTCTAGTTTTGAAACAAGTAATGATTTGTTTGTATTGTTATAGTATGTTCTACCTGTATCTCTCCCGAACGACTTTGAAAACAACATCAACCAAGTTATATATGATCTTGGAAAATACATGAGGTAAGTAGTTGCAATATATATGCAAAAAAAAATCAAATTTTTGTTGTACTTAATGACATGTGTTTTACTTGTAATGTAATATGTATTATGTTTTGCTGAAACATGTTATTTTCTTGTGTCAAGATCTGTAGATGGTTGTCATTGAAAGAAATCCATGAAGATGATATAAAGTATTGGAAGAGAGAAATTCATCGGCTAATGTGTGAAATACAGAAGTATATACCTCCAACATTTTTCAATACACAAGAACACTACCTCATACACCAAGTTGAGGAGATTGAAATGTATGGACCTGTACACACAAGGTCAATGTGGATGGTGGAGAGGCACTTGAAATCATTGAAGACTTTGGTTAGACAAAGAGCATGTCATGGGGGTTCTATGGTAGAGGGATATATGGTATATGAATCCATGGTGTATATTAGTCAGTATCTTCGTAAATTAGCAGTGCAAGTTGTTGGCCCTTGACCAAGTTTGGGAGATCCTTGTTCAAGTTTGACCTATTTTGGGACTTCGACAGCCTGTCAAAGGAGGAGTGCAATATGAAGCAAAGATCATCGGATCTCGACCCCTTTTTGGGTCCTTTTTGTGATTTGGGATTATGTAACGGGTATTGGATGGCGGCCCATGGGTTTACCCATGTTTAGGCATATTTTGTAAAGTATAAATAGATGCTAAGGTGATGTAGTGAGCATATATAGAGAAGTTACGAATGGCTAAGTGATAGATCTATGTGATTGAAGGATTGTAAGTGTTATTTGCATATTGTGTGAGACTTGTAGAGCTAAGTTTAATTCATTGTAAGAGGCTATGGAAGGTTGTGTGCTTAGATCTACTTGGGGAAGAGGATCTAGCGAGCTGTGCAGATCTCTTGTCCTATGTGGAGTAGGGTGTTGAGGCTTTGTGCATGTAACCTATTGAAGAAGATAATAAAGAAGAAGAGTTGGTGGACGTAGCCCAAGGGTGGGGGTGAACCATGTATATGTTGTGTTTCTCTTCTTTGTCCAATGTGTTGATGTGTTTAGGTCTTTACTTGCTAAGTGTTGTGATATAGATAGATATATTTGTTTATGCTTTGTGCTAATAATGTATATGGATGTTATATTTGACTTATATGAATGTGATAGTGACTGAATCTGTTATATATAACCTACTTCTCTATGATAAGTTCTTAGATACATCAGATCTGGATGAATGATGTGATGCTTTGTTTTATCTGCGAAGTAGAGAGTAGTTGAATATTGATGAATTGTCAATGCTAAGTGCTTTGTTAAGTATTACAATCATATATCTATGTCCCACCTAAGGTTGCAGACACCTGAGTCCTGAAACCACCCCTCCCTCTACCTCGGGTGAGACTTCATCTGCTTTGCAGGTGTTGTTGAAAGGGTTGGTAGTTAGGGATTTGTTGGTGCGTTGTTGTAGCGTTGAACCCTGGGTCTTCCCTTGTGCCAATGAATGGTTCTATTGTCGGGACCTGAAACTGTGATTGCTAGGAACTAAGGAAGAAGAAGCTTTCTGCAAAGATCTGTCCTGAAACTGTGAAATCTTTGTGCTAAAGAAAGAATCTCGATCTGAAGAAAAAGGGTCAGATCTGAAGAAAAGAGGTAAGATCTGTAATCTTTATGCTCTGATAAAGGTAAGAATAGTGAAAATTTCTAGATCTGAAAGATTTGTGCTCTGTAGAAGTAAGATAAGTGGAAATTTTTGTTTCTAAAGTATGGATCTAGGTATGTTTGATAGATTTTGTCCTAGCTTGAAAACTATGGTACTAACAGATGAAAGAAGGTTTGATATATGTAGATCTGATAAGAATAGTGAAATATATGTTATACCTATGCATAGAAAGAATGTGTGGACTAACAAGTGGATGCAAGATCCTAGAAAGAAATGTTTGCAGGTTAGCTACTATGACCCTGGCGCGCAGTATAGAAAGAGTTGGGAATCATTTAAAAGAAAAAGAGGATTAACCTTATGTTACAGTTGTAGAAAACTAGGACATCTTGCTAAGGAATGCCCTGGGAGAAGATCTAGTTGTCTTTGTTGCAAATCTATGGAACATGAAGTATTGGATTGCCCTAGAATGATTGCTAAGCTTGAAGAAATGAACATGAAACAAGAAAAATCTAAGGAAGATCTAGAAATGGCAGAACCCTAGAAAGACTCAAAGAAAGTATTACTACAGATGAAAGAAACCTTGAATGACCACCGACATGTCAGTTTATCATATATCTTCAAAGAAAAAGAATGCCTTGAAGCAAGAATAGGAGACTTCGACATTGACTGTGTTCTGTATGAGGAAACACAGGTGAATATCATGACAGAAAGAACTTTGGAACTTTTAGGGAACCCTGCTATGACTCCTTCATTGGGAGGAATAGGTATATTTAGAGGAAAACGGATAAACCTATGTGGAAAGCTCACCCAAATATCTATGAGTTCTAATGGAACTTTGACAGAGGAAGATTTTGAGATTATTAAATTTATTGAGAATAGTGCCCCATTTACCATGTTACTAGGAAAACCTTGGATTGAAAGAAATCAGGCTAGAAGAAAGGAAGAAGAAGAAGTTTTAGTGCAGAAGTAGCAAGAATTAAAATATTTCATGACCAGAAGGATCACACACTTGATTGAAGAACAAAAGAACAAATCAAAGCTATTTAACACCAAATACCCGGATGTCGAAGTAGCAAGAACACTAGAAGACCCATAGAAGATTGAAGTACCTATTCCAGCTAAAGAAGAAGTATCACCCTCAAATCTTAGGAAAGAATCTCAACAACGGGAAGTAACTATGGCAAAAGAAGATAACAATCAAAATGGAAAAAGGCATACCAAGGCGAAGCTCACTGGAAAGAAAGATATAAAACTAAGTAAGAAGAGAGCTAAGATTGATAAGTTACAAAAGGTTCTAGAGGGAACTTTGCAGAAGGAAAATTTGCAAAATTGGAGCTTCGCCGAGATAACAGAACAATGCCACATGGAAAAGAAATATAGTCGTTGGGACCAATATAATTGTTCAGCCGACCCCCTCGAACGAGTATAAAGGAATTTATGGTTCACCACCAGACTGTTGGACCGTGCCATAACAGACAGAACAGAGTTAATGAAGGCTTCTCGACCATTGCAAGCAATTCATTGCCCGGTTATCTATTTATCTCGTTGCTCCATGCACTAAAAAACTTTTGATAATCGTGAATCTGAGCCCGTAGACTTGTTGATTTTACATAGTGATCATTGCGCTATTTCCTTCTATCCTATTGCAGTGTCTAAGTTACTCCTCGAACCTGAATATTTCCAACCCCGAGCGTGTATGTTGGACGAGTTCAGCGCTGCAGAGAGAGTTTTCAAGGAAGGTTTGATTGACCTCATGACTGAAAGAGTCATGTCGATGTCTATAGGCATAAAATAATCATTGACGAGAGGAATGCAAGCCTCTCTATCGACTGCTCACAGATTGGGGCCATCCTAACCATCAGTAGAGAAGAGAACCAAGCATAAATTCGAACTAGCAAACATGAAGTTGATTCCATCCATATTGCCCTATTACATCCTGTGTCTCAATGGCACGGTGAATCATGGTAGTGTGTTAAGAGAGTTTGAGTACACTATGGTCACTGCGTACCTCCCAAAGGGGATATGCGCAGTTCGAGCAGAGCAGGATAAGATCATAGTGTTGAAGTTCAACGACTTCAACCTCAGAGATCGAAAGATCTATGGTATGCTCACCCCATACAAGTACCTAACTAGAAAAAAAGGGAAGAACACAAATATCATCCCTCAGTCATGGACGATGAACCTCACACAGTCCACCTTGTTGAATGTCACGAAGATACCACACTTCAGAAGACACTAGGAAGTCAACACCTGTGTCAAGATGCTACTGTCGTGTTACCATGGTGGCTACTTATGGCTAGACCATTGAATTATAGTTGACCCAACGCTGATCCACAGGATCACAGGACTGAGTATGCAAGGACCCGACCCATAGGACTTTTATCCAGGAAAATCCGCAGACCACGCACTCATACATATGGCGACGTTGAGAAGGGAACAAGAGGCTACAAGGTAGCTTCCATCGAGAGTGGTGCAGTGCGCCTCACATGTCAACTAATAGCTAGAAAGTTAGTAAGGAAGAACCGACCTACGTAGGTCACCGGCTTTGTCGTTGACCTTGCAGGGAAGTGCGTGAAAGGCCTACAGATGAGCTGGGAAAAGTACCTAGTTAACCAATTGGAACTAGATTGTCGAGAAGCATAGGATCAGGGTTATGAATTTCATTTCAGCTGGCTCCTAGTCCTCATTACATTTGTTGCCTGGGATATGTTGGAAGGAGTGACCTTCCTCGGCATAGAGTCGTTCGAACCGCTTGCCACGAAATTTTCTACCCTGTGGTATTCAAATGATATGAACAAAGAGTGGCAGTCGATAGTTGTGTTTCATACATACTACCTCCAACTAAAGCGAGCTATCGAAGCCGAGCCTCACATGACCCTGAACACCCTACATAGGTTTCGACCACTAATGAAGTTCAACGCAGATCAACACTTTCTCTACATTACAGCGCGAGTAGATGAACATAAAGAGAAACTCCAGTCATATTATAAGCTTACAGAAGAAGACCTAGAGGAAATCACTAAGGAATGGTATGTTGACCTCCTTATCCCCGCCAACCTCACAGAGATATATGATATTGACAGCCTAGAGGACACTCATAGAGAACAAAATACCCCTAGAACCAGTAGACAAAAGAAGACTGACGAGGTCCAAAACTTAAGAAACACCTCAGGGAAGATTGCTTCCATGTCACCTGATCGAGGGGGTGGTGACATAGTAGAAGATGAATAGAGACCAGGCGAAGTAACATCGCCCAGAGACAAGGTTGACCCTTTGAAGAAGAGGAAGGTTTCCCCCCTGAAACCTTCTTCCTGGAAGAAATCGAAAGCCACCATGACCAAGATGCAGACTGTCCTCACCTCCGATGGCGTTGACTTCATCATAGCAGCCTTGAACGATGCTTCACTGGATATAACAGAGAAACAAGGAGAGAATCGGGATGAAATGTATGATAGGATTGAAGTCAAACTATGAGGGGTACAACAGGCCCTTTAGTCCAGTCATGCAGTCTCCACTGCACCTCTGCCATCGGGAAAACCAAAGCTGGGAGATAAACTAGCCCAACTCCACCGACTAGTTGAGGCAGTTGAAGCTCGCCTTCGATGAGAACAAGAGGAAACATAAAAATCCACCCAGGCTTTGATGCAAGTGAAAGGAGAACTTGTAGAGCAACATCGAGCTGTAGAACAGGGAAATATTTCTCTCCAAGCAAAGTTTGATGAATAAAAAGCACAACTACAGCAAGGAAAAGAACATTTTCTCATGGAGCAACTCGAATTAAAAGAAGCGGTCAGTAGAGCACATCGTTCTGTGACAGTCATATAAACAAAGGCAGAGAATCAAGTCACTCAGCAAGTAGAGAAGCTCACAGAATTTATCTAGCATCTACAACAACACATCACAGACTTAGAGCTCCGCGCAGTGACCGAGACCCCACAGGATGTAAGGGATCAACGAGAAGCAATTGTTCGAAGCGTAGTTGAGAGAATAAAATCCCTTTCTATGGAATGTAAGTAACTTACTGATCACAATTCCCAGACCTATGAGCAACTCACTGAGAATCCATATTGAAGGCACTGGAGTCACAACTCCAAGAGGTGAAGTATCAAGCCGAAATGATACAAGCACAGTTGAAGCCCCTATCAGTTGTGGAAAGAATGAAGCGATCCCAGGAGAAGCCACTACTACATTGGCCACAAATTACGACAGTTTAAAATTTCGTCGTGTTTTTTTTGGACTAAATATACTTCTTTTTTTTGGGATCCAAATTTTGCTCGTTGCGACCAACCTTCCAAGTTGGTCGTTTTAACGACGAAAGTTGGTCGGTAGAGCGACCAACCACCAGTTAGTCGCTATAGCGACCAACAATGGAACGTGTGAGAATCAAACAGTCATTTACAGCAAATCA
>JZKD02S1974183.1:40507-51960 GCA_000966675.3 Picea glauca | reverse complement strand
AATGTTATGGATTATGTGATATCATATATCCATGTGTACAACCAAATAATCAATTTTGACCTTTTAAATGACCATGAGCTTGACTCTAATCGTAGACCTTTAACCCTAACTCTAAATTTTATCTTGGAAAACCCATTGAATAGAACCCTAATAACCAAAGTCACATTTTTTTGACAAAAATAAAGTCTGTCTCTTCTTAAATGACTTAAACACTAAATTAAATCTTCTATCATATAAGAATAATATTGAATACCTCTATCATAATTTCACGACAACCCTCTCTACTTCCACAAGAATTTCTCTATCGAAGTGTTGTGCAAAAAGAAAAATATAATTTGCAACCCTTGGTATGATAGTGAATGTAAAATTACTAGAAACTTCGTTAGGGATGCCTCTAACAAGTCTTTGAAATCTGATAAGATTAATAGATACAAATCCCTAATTAAAAGGAAAAAAGGGCACTACATAAATAGAAAACAAGAGAAGCATTTGCACCCATCTAAGATATATCCAAATAATTTTTGGAGCCAATTTTTTACTTATAAAACCAAAGAAATGGGTATGATTCCCTCGATGAATTGGAATTCCTACCTTAAAATATTTATGAATATTCTAAGGTCTTAGACAACATTCAAAAGTTTTATACATAGGATGAAGTTTTTCTATATAAGACATAAAGTTTTGGGTTAAACGACTCACAAATAGGAAATCTAAGGACATCAAAGGCTACCACACTGAAATATTAAAAAATGGAGGGCCTATTCTCATCCCTCACATACACAAACTCTTCAATTTATAAATCATGTAGGGCTTCCCTAAACCATGGATTCAAAACCTCATTGTACCTATTTTTACAAGAAGGGATAAATTCAATCCCTCCAATTATAGGACCATTATTATTAGCCCCATTTTAGCCAAGATATATGGAAGTATTTTGGAAAAGAATATAAGCATATGGCTAGAAAACCACGAAAAAATAGCTAAAGGAAAATTCAGTTTTAGAGGTTGTCGTTCAATTATTGATCAACTTATCATGCTTAGGATCATTGAATAGGAGTGGCACAATAATAAAACCATTCTCCTTTGTTGTTTCATTGAATTTAGGAAATATTTTGACATTGTACCTACGACCAACCTTTGGAATAGGTTAAAAGAACTACAAGTTCCCTTCGAGCTGAGAGTTGTTGCAGTATGATTGTATGAGACCATTACTTCCAAGTTTAGAGCACTTAGGGATGGTCAGAAGAAATTAACTATAATATTGGAGTCAAACAAGGTTGTCCTCTATCCCCTACCATTTTTCGCATATACATTGACAATTTAAAAGATTATTTGAAAGTTGGAGGTTGTATTGAACCAACTCTTGCTAGTATAGTCATCATCCTTCTCCTATATGTTGATGATATTTTTCTTATGGAAATGAATCCATATGACCTTAGTAAGAATCTTAGAATCCTCAAGGACTTTTTCTCTAGTACAAGGATGAAGGAAAACACTAACAAAATGAAGGTTATGATAATTAAATCCCAAAATATAACCTACTATAGTTTCATATATGACAACAATAGCTTAGAGGAAGTGCCCTAATACAAGTTTCTTGGAATCAATATCCATCACAAGATCAATTGGAACTATATCATTGAGAAAAGGATAAATGGAGGGTGGAAAGATTATTATGGGCTTGAAAATAATTGTAAATTAGTTGACCTTTGGCTATGGGATAAAGTAAAGCTCCTCTTTGAGACTCTTGTCACTCTTGTTATCTTATATGGATGTGAAGTTTGGGGACACAATATGTATCGAGAATATTGAAGAAAGATAGAGCAGATCCAAAAGAATTTTATCATTTGTAATCTCAAAATTAAATGAAATATACCCTATCGTATCCTCTTAATAGAATCAAGCCTTTCCCCCATTTAGAGAATGACTATGATTAGGTACTTAATGTACAATAATAAGATAAACAACATGGATAACACAAGGATCCCCAAAATTGCTTTAGAATCCAGCCAAAATCACTAGTGACTCAAGAGGGGATGACATAATGATGCCAAGTCTTGGCTAAATCGTTGGGGAATAAAGGAAGAAGTTATTCTGGAGAATACCAATGATATTAAAAATATCATTGAAGTTAAATTTAAGGAGAATATTTAGTGCGATAAAAAATTAGAGGATAAAATAAAATAAAGATATTATAAGGAGGTGGTTAACCCTGATCTTGAAGATCAAAAGTATCTATTTTTTTTTACTAGCGTAAGGAAGAGAGTCAATCTTTGTAAAATAAGAACTAATTCGCATGAGTTTCATAGTGAAACTAGACATTGGACAATTCCCAGAACACCATGGCATGAAAGAATTTGTCACCTTTGTGATACTCAGAGGGTCAAAGATGAAAAACACTTTCTCCTACAGTTCCCTATGTATACCCAAATTAGATCTAAATTTCAAAATATTTGTCACAATATCGACCTTCCTAACCTTCTAAGTAATCAAAACTACAATGATATTGGAACACTTCTCCTAATGTTTTCCGAGCATCGAAATAGCATTTTAAAGAATTCTAAGTAATCTCTTCCCTTTCTTGAGGCTCGATAGAACAATTTTCGTCTCGGTGGATGTTAACCACACACACACAAACACACACACACACACACACACACACACATATATAAAGAAGGAAAGTTGATATTGAAATATTTTACTTGTTATCAATATTTTTTAAATGCCTTAAGCATTGAAAGAATTACACATCTCCTTCATATGTGCAATAAGCATAAACATAATAATTTATTTTTGTTATTAATATTTTTTTCAACTAAAGTGTCTTTTGGCACAAAAATATTTTCTTTACATTCAATTGTTTTATTTAGCTTGATCGACAAGAATGCACTTCTATTATGGGGAAAAAACAATGATCACTGCAAGATTTATAGTCAATGGGGTAGCACCACCCACTGGGGACAATAGGAGAAAACAACCCACTAACTATTATATATTCTTGTCTTATAACTTTTATGCTTCAAGAACTATGGTTTGGGTAGTAGGGGCAGGGCATTGATCTTACTTTCCTGAACCCTTAAGTAAGACAAGCTTTAGGGATTGAACAATAACCCCACCCAACTAGTTATGAGGTTACTAAATAGAACCTTCCCTCACTTCAAGCGAAGGGAAGGTAAGGATGATTGGCATTATCTCATATGGAAGGTATCTGTTAGGATAAGATACTATGGCCATTGGGTCGATCCAGTAGGAGCTTCCTAGAAACCAAACCCGAGTCTTACAACCAGAGCTCCTAGAAGATCCTACTACATGGATGCATGGTCTTTCTGTAACATCCCTAGTTTTAATATTCATGAATTATAATGTAATTGTATAACTGTGATTTAGGATGGTGATTCGTTGTGTTGGGGTGAAGAGCACGTATTGGATTAATGTGGCCGAAGGCCGAATGATATATTATGTGCATTGAAATAACTAATAAAAATAGTAATCATTGGTTGCGATACAAAATGGTTGAAGAATGATCGAGGCTATGATTCCACAAGAGAGAGGGGGTCCAAGGGGGAATTATTGATGGGTATTAATCCAAATCCAATTAAATTGTTGTTGAGTGTTCCCAAAGCCAATCATTAAACTGATGTAAGAGGGTGGGTTTGAAAAGTCACATCTCATATTTATTGGGGAGCATGGGTTGAAGTACAATCATCTTGGGAAGACTGTAAGTGAAGTCAAGCAAGTAAGCAACGGGACCAAATTCATATGGCCAAGGAGGCATTTTTTGGACAATTACGTTTTTGCATGGGGAGTTGTTTTTACTTGCATATTGTGGGTAGCAAGAGAAGAGACAAGTGTTGGGAAGAGCACCAACCATGTTGGGATTGAAGGAAATCATTGTTAGGTTTTGTTTTATGCTGAGAAAGAAGCATATGTGCTTGTAAATTGGATTGTAAGCCTATGAAGAATTTTTATGTTGAGAAAATGACTCAACAAACTTGTGAGGCTTCTTGTGAGCACTCATGGAGCAGATAAGAGGTTTTCTAGTCAACTAAATTCATTGGAACCCTAGAGGGAAGTGAGAAGGCCTAAGGGAATGTGTGTAGTGAAGGGGGGTCCCATTCCTTGGGTTGTGTAGGTTGTGGGAAACATATTGGAACCTAGGTTTTGGGGATCCTGTGTGTGAAGATTGGACAACCAAAGGGTCAGATCTCCTATTAGATTCATAGCCTCAGCTTGGGGGTGGATTTGTATTGAAATAAAATGAACAACAATGCTTATGGATGGGAGGTTCATTCTTCGTATGCAACCAATTGGTTATCTATTAAAAGACAAGTTTTGATTTATGTTTATTATGATATTGTGTTGTGTAAATGGTTTATATGGATGTTGTGTGTTTGTTGTTTGCTTGATCAGCTACATTCACATTTGAATATATGATGTTAGATGCATTTAGAACTATGGTAATAGTCAAGTGGTTAAATTGTGTGTGATCTATATTTGATTAGCTACAAGAGTTTAATGAGCAGAAAATAATATGTTTTAATGTGTAATCCAGATGTAATGATGCTTAGTTGGAGGCTGGGTACGTTATAATATGGTATCAGAACTACTGGTTCAACACTGGGCTTAGATGGGCTCGAACCATTGCGAATTTGAAAAATTCGTTGTTGTAGTTTTGTATGTGATGAATTTGGGGAAGAACAGTGAAAAATTAGAGAAAAATCCAAAAATTCGTGAGCAATGTTCGAGTTTAAATGAATCACATTTGTTTAAGAAATTTAATGGAGTAAATCTGCAAGTTGTAGAGAAAAATTCAACTTGGAAAGGTCAAAATTTGTGTTTCAAAGGCCGCATGTAGCACTGGGAAAAATTTCAAGAATTGACGATCGAGATCATGTTTGATCTTAAGATCGACAACCAAGATTCTTTGTGATAAATTTAAAAATTTATAATGTTTCATCCATTTGGAAGGTTGATTAAATCAACGACTAGGATTTGTTTCATCATTTTGCAAAGAAATAAAATTGATGTTGTAGATCAGTTTCTGAGGATGGAATAAGGAATTTGATTGAAAATCAAGATCTTCTTGGCTTGAAGATAGACAACTTATATTCGTCAGGGATTTTGGTCGAAAATTTATAAGTGTGGAAATTCTCCAAGAGAAATCACCGACGGTTGATAGTGGGGTAACTCGAAATGGCAAAGAGTTTTCTTCAGCTAGAAGAAATATCTGACGGTCGATGGTCAATGGTTGGGTGTCTGTAGGGATGGATGAATTTGATATATAAAAGTCCATGATCATTTTGAGTGATAGATCGAAGACCCTGATTGATCGGAGATTAATAGAAAATGTCCTAAGTGTTGGAAATTGCCAAGAGAAACGACCAACGACTGATGGTCGGGTTGGCCGAAATGGCGAAGAGTTCATTCGTCCAAAAAAAATCATTGATGGTCGATGGTCGATGGTCAGGTGTCATCTGAAATCAATGAAGTGTTTTGGAATCTGCAAGATAAATCATCGATGGCCGATGGACCAATGGTTAGATGTCGACTGAATTTGGTGAGGTGTTCAGGTCATCCAAGAGAATTGGTCGATGGTTGATGGAGAAAAGAGGGTGATCACGTGTCATACCACATCAACATCCATGTATCATGCCACATTAGCCAAGTTTACATATTAGGATGACATGCCATGTCAACAGTTGCCACGTCATCCTAGAAGTGGCCAACAACCGATGAAGTGTTTTCGACAGTCATCGGGGACCTTCGACGGTTGATGGGCCAATGGTTGGGAATAAAAAATATTAGTGAGGAGTTCCATTCTCCAATGGAAATCTTCGATGGTCGGATCGACCAATGTAGCAGTGTGCAAATTAGTTGTTAAGGAAATGGGCATGTTATCCCCATTTTGTGGATAACTAAGGAGATGATGTCTCGAGGCCCTCAGGTTGTAGATATGGAGTGTCGAGAGACTACATGACCAGCAGTACCCTTTTTCACATATGGAAAACTCACTCACCACCACAGATGGCCACAGGTTTACAAATGGCATCCAACACACTAGTTGGCTTCCAAAAGGTAGTGGGCCTTTCTCCATGAGGTACAAGTCATTATTATGGTGAGCATAATTTCAATATTTAAGGCATTTGATTATGTTGTATCTTCGATTTTCTCTAGATTTCATGATATATGCTTGGACATTATGCCTTTTTCCCTGCTTCACCTTGGTGGTTGACATTGTGCCTTAACAAGTGGTTTTCCTTGGGGATGGGTTTACTATTGGGAACTCCCTTAATGAGCCACCATACCATTCTTGACCATACTTACCACTTTCCATCATTATTCCCCTCCATTTTCTTATCTCTTGGTATTTTATGGTGTATTGACCCAAGAAGGGGTTGTCCCTCATTCAATGGGAAGAAGGGGTTGAAGGCCCAAAGGGGTTGGTGTTGGGTAAAAGATAAAAGCCTTATATAAACCTTCCAGATGCTTCACCCAAGGATCACCCAAGAAATAAATGAAATGCTTATCTTTTAATAAAGGGGACCCACAATATAATAAAGAAACACTTGAAAGGTTAGTTGAAGGATAAGAGGTCTCTTCACGAGCCCACCTATCATGTCCATGAATATCTAGTGGTATGACATTACCATCATCTGGTCTCCAAACTAGGGTAATGGCTCTTAGTTGCATGGATGGGAGAAACGAGGTCTCATCACGATCCAACCTTCTCATTTGCATTAGGTGTTTGTGGGTGACATTTCCACCATGCCAGGGAAGTGACCTTCAATCTCTCCTTATGCTATTATGAAAGAAAATATAAATAAAGAAAGATAAAAGGCCATTGATGGGCTTGGAAAAAGTGAATTGTGGACGAAGGGACCACACACCCTCTACAAAGGCACCCATGAATGAGACACTATGACCCCTAGTATGTCATGAGACCTATTCCCATTGAGTCTTGACCCCATCCACCTCATACACTTTACATGGCTTAGAGAGTGACCTCTTGGAATCTCTCCTGGACCTAGGGAAATATCTACCCAATAAGACACCTTGTCAACCCTCCCATACTTAATCTTGTCAAGTTAAATAGTGTCTTTGAGTTGTTAATTGTTTGATATGGTGATATTTTTTGCACATGCTTGGATGGATTATTTATTGACTGAATTAAATTATCATGATGTATGACTTGAGATCCTTGGAGGGCATGTTCATTTGTCTTTGCAGGACCTAGCTCGTGGACAGTTTTGGGAGAAAAAGCCTATATTGGGCTTCCATGGGGATAAAATCCCACAAGTTGGATGGCAGGGGCCTACATGCTAGATGAGAGAGATCAGACTTGGATGACCTTAATGATGAATTGGACAACCTAGCCCACCCCCTACTTGCCAAATGATTTTACCAGGAGGGAAAAAATGTTCCACTTTTGATTTTGACATCATGATCTTGGGGGCTAGGGCATGGTGGTGAGGTGCCACACTTTAACACATGGATGTTTGAGGAGGAGAAGGGTCTTCACTTTGATATGAGTTCCTAGATGCTTGACACATAGAATTTGGAGGCCTATCCATGCTTCTCCAACACCAACAACTTCCTAAAAGTGGAAAAATGTCCCCTAAAGGGGTGACGTCCTCCTAAATTAATGTTTTATTTGTGTAAAAAGTGAAATTTTAAGTGAATCGTTTAATATTATTTTGTTAAGGGGGAAAGATTAGGGTTGTTGACCCCTAATCTTGTGGTTTATTCCTTATTTTATGGACAAAGTATTGTAGCTACATTTAGTATAAATAAAGATCATAAGATCTCATTTTAATCATAACTCTCCCTCTTGTGAGAGGCTTTGGTCTGAAAATTTTGTCCCTCTTCACCACTTTATCTCTTGTGCACTTGTTTATGGCTATGTTATGAATGGTTAACGGAGGAAGGCCTAGCGCTAGCTTTGGATGATGCTTTCTAGTTCTTGTGGTGAATTGTCTTAGCATTTCTGTTGATCTTGGTATGTATTTTACTCTCTTGCTATCATCTTAAGTCAAGTATTGTTATGCTATGAGCTAGGTGGGAAGTATAAGGGCATACACCCCCACCATAACCTTCATCATTTTATTTTCTTCATCTAATTGATTAATGGTTTTCTAAGAGAAGTATAAGGGCATACGCCCTCTTAGATTAAACCATAGCTTAGATAAACTTGCCTTGGGAAGTGAAATGGATTACACCCGCAAGGAGGTAGCTTCTCTAAGCTCATTTTGACTCCATGAACCCAATAGTAAAGGAACTAGTCATTGATTTGTTGCATTGGAGAAATAAAATATTGCATTAGGAAACATGATTTTCGGTCATTTTTACTTCTCGCAAAGTGGATTGTTTTCCTTATGCCTTTGATCTAGGTGGATATTGGTGGCCACCCACCTTTTCCAACTGGCTCAAAACAATTTTCTGGCAATTTTGGTAATTTAGTATTTTTAGCAGTTTTTTGAGTCCTGAACCTCCAGAGCCGTTTTGAGGCCCTAAATGACGTTTTTTGGGCATGGTCCGGTCAAAAAATATCATCGTGATATTTTTTTCCAATTATTGTAGTCCTCGGATAGATATTTCTAACAATCTATCGTGCACCCCAAATGGAGATCGTATGCCAAAGTTACGCCCCTGGGAAGTTGATACACCAAACTACCCAAAACGGGGTCCACAAAACTGTTGGCTTTTCATCTTCCGGGGTTAGGGTTTTGGATTTTACTTATGTTAAAAATTCCTTTGGAGCCTCATTGCAACGATCATCTTCTTGTGAATGGGAGTAGAAGACACATCTCTTCTTAGAGATAAGATGCCACCATTCTAGCGAGTCTTTCACTCTGTATTTTTATAGTTTCAGTACATTTATTTCATTAATATAAATTGTGTATTGTTGTATCTTTGTGTTTATGGTTGTGTCTCTGATACATTTATGTTATATTATTGGATATCTGTGATATCTATGTGCATTTATATATTATATCTCCACTCTCATTTTGTGCTGAAAATAATCTAGATCAGTGGTATTAGAGTAGGCTTCTCTTGATCATTTTTTTAGCGCATGTCCCCGACGCGGTCCGAGTTTAGAAAGTTGGGTCTCGAGCTTGTCTCTCTTGAAGAAAATCACTCCTTCATGCCCAAGAAACCCTCCATGGTGAAAGAAAATAAAAACAACGGAGTACACGATCCTATCAATCTGTTGCTTGAGCAAGCTCTTACGTGACAGAGGGACGAAATGATGGAGAATTTTTCCCACATCCTACAACGTATGTTGATAGCAATAGGTACATCTTCATCAAACAAACACTTTGGAAGCACCTCTCCTTTCAAGGTACAAGTTAATTTTGATATTTCCGTATTTGAAGGTCAGGTAGATGTGGATGCCCTAGACAAATGGTTAAATCTGTTAGAAGGTTATTTCTCTGTTCATAATTTTTTCGACAGGGAAAAGATCACCTTCGCAATCCTTAAAGCTCTCCCCCATGTCAAACATTGGTGGGAAATTTACTGGGAGAAAAGTTCCGCAGAGGAGTCTGGAATATATGGGGTCAAGCCCACTTGGGAATTTTTTGTGGATGCGATAAAGGAATAGTATTACCTAGTTGGCAACTATGAGGACCACTACATGAGATTGACCACACTGTGACAAGAGAGGGGCCAAGAAGTTCTGGAGTTCACCAATACCTTCCATACCTTGCGCACCAAGATGGGTATCAAAGACTCCGAACGACATTTGGTTCTAAAATACCATGGGGCTCTGCACATATACATCCAAATTGAAATGGATTTTCTGGACATCTCATCACTCGGTGTTGCTTATCGATATGTTGCTAAAATCAAGAAGAAATTTAAGCACCAGAAAAAATGGGAGTTCGGGTTTGCAAATCCGCAACAACCAACGTATGACAAATATGGCCCTAACAAACAGTATCCTGAAAACCAGTGCAAGCCACAGGAAAAGAAGGGTCACGGAAAGACAAAGAAGGACACCGGAAAATGGTGCAAGTTCCACAAAAGCCCCTGGAACAACACTGAGGAATGTTGCTCAAAACAGTCATTGGTGGCAGAGATCAAAGACAAGGAGCTGAACCCTGACTCAGAATATGATTATGAAAATATTGGTAAAAGACAGATAATCGACGCAAACCCCACTACTATTGTCGCGACCAGAGCAATTCAACCGGAAGAACCAACAGATCCTGAAGAGGGGGAGTGTATTTTTCATTCATAGATGTGGGTGAAGGGGACCCTACTGCATTTTATTGTTGATAGCGGAAGGCAGAAGAACCTCATCTCAGTAGAGGTCATCAAACAGTTGGGATTGTCCACAACACCACACCCTCAGCGATACAACGTCGGATGGCTTCGCCAAGGACGGGATATTCGTGTGAGACAACAGTGTTGAATTTCATACAAAATCTAACCCTTCAAGGATGAGGTATTATGTGATGTTGCCCCACTGGATGTCTATGGTGTTCTCTTGGGCCAACCATATATGTGGAGATGCCATGTTTTTTATGAGTCTCGACCCCACAGTGTCATTGTTTCTCTGGGGGATCATCTCTACAGAATACCACAGGTAGTTCTGACTATTGTTCCACCTAAACATTGCTGCAAGGTAGTATCTCATACTGCAAAATTCAGATTCTTCACAATCTACTCAAAAGCAGAATAGAAGGACATTGCAACCACTACAGCCTCACCCCAAGCACCTTCTATCCAACAGAAGTAGGTCGAAAAGTTTGCAACAAAGAACAAATATTCCTTCTGCACACAGTCCTCTCGTGTAGCTTGACTATTTGAATAGACTCAGCCTCAACAGGTTCGTGACAACCTTCCAAAAGCTAAGCAATGCAACTTCTCCAACAAGGCAAGCAACTCATCAAGATGCAGATTCAACAAACGCTTTTCCCTCTCCCCCGAGCACTCAACGCAATGGAGACCATTACTTCCTAAGGAGGGAGGATTGATCCAAGTGGATATCGGTGGCCACCCACATTTTCCAACTGGCTCAAAAAAGTTTTCTGGCAATTTTGGTAATTTACTATTTTTAGCAGTTTTTTGGGTTCTGAACTTCCAGAGCCATTTTGAGGCCCTAAACGACATTTTTTTGGGTGTCGAAAAATTTCACGATGAAAATTTGTCAACAGTTGCAGTCCTCGGATAGATCTTTCCAACAAGATATTGTGTGCCTAAAACGAAGATCATATGCAAAAGTTACAACCCTGGGAAGTTGATGTATTGACTTACCCAAATGGGGCCCACATGACTTTTGCCGCTTCATCTCCTAGGGTTAGGTTTTTGGATGTCTAGGGTTTTTGACACTCATTTTTATTGTAAAAAGGCCTTCAGAGCCTCATTGTAATCATCTTCTTGTGAATGCAAGTAGCCGTCACATCTCTTCTCAGAGATAAGTTGCCACCATTCTAGCGAGTCTTTCACTC
>JZKD02S1974183.1:6236-19599 GCA_000966675.3 Picea glauca | reverse complement strand
GCCTTCAACACTTAGGCTCCCTGGCCTAACAAACACATAAGCCACTAGCTTGTAAAAACTTGGCTCACCAGCCTATAAAACATAATTACAATTCCTTTCAGAACATGATTTACAATAGGGCTCGGCCTTGGGGACACTACAGATATGGCCACATCGCCTTTGATATGACCGAGAGTTAATGACTTGAGGGCCAACGCATGGGCGCTTGGCCACATGGAGTGCCTTAAATACAACTAGGAGGCTAGCCAAAAGGGGGTTGTTCCCTACATTATTGCAAAGTGGGTTTTATTGTATGGTTTGGGATTTTTATGATTTTTAGGCTGTTAATGGAGATTTTTGCCCATTTTGGGGGATATTGGGTTCTTTTTGAGCCTAGATTTTGGGAGGAAGTTGGGGAAGGACAAACAACTTCAGATCTATATAAACCAGGTATGTTTGAGGCCATGGGAGGACATTCAGAGAAGAGTTATGCTGAAGCAAATCCAAGCTAAATCCATTTTTATGTAGAGCAACTATTGAGGAGGAGACCTTTGCGGGCCATTTCTAGGAGGTACACTCAGTATTTTTCACTGTCGTCAGTTGTGTTGGATTTCTGAAGTCGATCAGAGAACAATGAGACCAATATGAGAACCATTTGATGTACTTTTTCTATACTTTGCAAGAATTGAATAATTAATAAAGAAGCCTCCCCCACTGAGACAAAGGCCCGGAGACGTAGGCAACCTTGCCGAACTCCATTATCACTTCTCTTGTTATGGTTTGATGTTATTCATGCTTATGTTCAAATCTGTATATTGTTTTATGGCTGCTATGTTTCTTCATTAAATTTATCCTCTTTGGTTAAACTTCATAAATGGTTAATTAACACATGCAATTAATAACTCGACCATAGTCATTAAAAGATCTTTTCGGATCAAGTGGTATCAGAGCCAGGTTGACATTTGGATTTGAGTTTGCATGTTAGCCAGGGAAGAGCTCATCTCAAGGGAGCAAATGGCATCTACAAGAGGACTTTCTCAAGATGAGAAAGATTTCATAAATTCAGTGTTTTCCATGGCCGAGATGGTGAATATGTTGTATGAAGACTACTTGGAACAAAAGAGATCGCCTAAAGTAAAAGCTTCAAAGAACAACAAAGTCAAAGAAGGATTGAAGGAAGTGCCTTCTATATATGTTTTAGAAAACAACTCTGAGGTATGCAGTGAAGGTCATTCATCAAATTCTCCTTCTTCTCATCAAATTGGTTTTGGTGCATTTGAAAAACATACAAGAGGTGTAGGTTTGAAATTGCTAACCAAGATGGGTTATGAAGATGGGAAGAGCCTTGGATGTAAAGGTCAAGGCATTGTAAATCCTATTGAGGTTGACGAAAGGCCTCAATACTTAGGATTGGGATAAGGTGAAGTGGAGATTGGAGCATCCTCCGAGATTGGTTCCAAAACTTCGGAAGCAAGTAATGCTTCAAATGCCCAACTTAAATCATTGCAGGAACACTTCACAAAAGGTAATGGCTCATCACTTTAGGATTGTGGTAGTGAATGAAAGTCATCTCCAAAGCAAAGTGAAAATTAGTATGGAAGGTATAATGGTCAAGTTTTTACCAATTCTCCTTTTGAGTATAATAAGCATAATCAAGTAATCCAAAACTTGTGGAATCGTTATCCATGTACTTATTGTCATTCACCCAAGCATTGTGTTGCCAAGTGTTGGAAGAGACAAACTTTCTACGGGAAACCTATGTTGACCAGGAAGGAAACATGACATAAAGGTTCAACTCCACAAAGGAAGAAAGAGAAGGGTAAACAAGTCTGGATGCCAAAAACTCATTGCACATTTTGCAACAGGAGTGGACATCAAACGACTAGTTGTTGGAAGCTTAATCCAGAGCTTCGTCCAAGGAAGGACAAAAGGATTTCACATGCACTCATGAAGGAAGAAGGATTACCAGTGAAACAAGAGGAACACCGTGAAGGAAAGAAACCAACCACTTGGTTTTGTGAGAAGTGGATGTTTCAATTTCATTGTATTTTTCTTCCATTAATGTAATCACACATGTTGAAATGATGACCTGTTATAACATCATTTTTGTACAACATTGTGTTTGTGTTTTCGTCCTTATGAGTATGTAATCAGTCAAAATCCATTTTTGTAACCTTTTGGGGACCAAAAGGTCCTTAGTGTAGAGGTGTGATCCAGAATCAGATCGAAGAGGCTTCCCAGGTCCAGAAAAGGCTCAAAACTGAAAGTTCTCAGAATCAGACGAAACCAATTCCATTGTGACTGAATTGCCACGCTAATTCCGGACATATAATTACTTTATCAAATAGTCTCTGTATGCGAGAGTTATCACACTCTGGTAATATTCTCAAACAACTAAAAATTCAAAGGTCAAATTGGCAAAAAGTCAATGCTAATGTCAGCATGACATCACCAAAACTATTTAATTATGTAGACGTGGCAGAAGCAGGTGTTGACAAGTGGAAAACTCTTACTGGGCAGATGGAAGATCGAATCAGAAGTGGACAAGTGGTACATTCTCGGCAAGTTGTTTGGTACCACGTGGCACCCCATCTATGGTAGTTGGTCTAAAATTTTTGGAGCCCATGGGATTCGAACACATGACCTCTTGGTAGGCACCAAATATTTGGGACAGGTCCAACAACTAACACGCCATATTATTTCTTGTTTAAACAAACCACTTTATATTTATTAAAGTGCATTTGTTTTAATATGGGTTGAAAGGGGCTGGGGCTAAGCCCCAGCCAACGGTTCATTTGTAATGCATGTGACCAGCCACCAAGAGGGCATGGGTGCCACTACATGCTAGGTGCATTTTGTTAGGGAACAGTTCTATCCCATGCACCATGTGTCCATATAACGAGGGGCTTATCCCTTCAAAAGAACACGGTTGGGATATGGCCACATGGCCTTTGATATGACTGAGAGTTAAGGACTTGAGGGCCAACGCATGGGTGCGTGGCCACATGGAGTGCCTTAAATATGACCAGGGGACTAGCCAAAAGGGGGACGCATCCTACATTATTGCAAAGTGGGTTTTATTGTATGGTTTGAGATTTTTTATGATTTTAAGGCCTGTTAATCGAGATTTTTGCCCATTTTGGGGGATATTGGGAGGAAGTTGGGGAAGGACAACCAACTTCATATCTATATAAACTAGGCCTATTTGAGGCCATGGGAGGAAATTTGGAGCAGAGTTATGCTGAATCAAATCCAAGTCAAAGCCATTTTTATGTAAGGAAGTTGTTGAGGAGGAGACCTTTGCAGGCCATTTTTGGGAGCTACACTCAGTCTTTTTTAGTGTCGTTAGTTGTGTTGGATTTCTAAGGTTGAGCAGAACACAATGATACCAATGTGAGGTCCATTTGATGTACTTTTTCTGTACTTTGCAAGCATTGAAGAATTAATAAAGAATCCTCCCCCACTAAGAAAAAGGCCCGGAGACGTAGGCAACCTTGCCGAACTTCGTTATCACTTCTCTTGTTATGGTTTGCTATTCTTCATGCTTATGTTCAAGTCTGTATATTGTTTTATGGCTGCTATGTTTCTTCATTAAATTCATCCTCTTTGGTTCAGCTTCATAAATGGTTAATTAACACATGCAATTAATAACTTAACCACAGTCATTAAAAGATCTTTTCGGATCACATATTCAACGTAGCAGATTTGTATCCTTATAGATAAGATGAATCAGGAGGAGAAGAGAATCAGAAGGAAATTCAGTGGGTTAAATAGATTCTTGTAACTGAAAAGACACAGATGGAAAAGATCATTGATTAGAGAGTTAGCAAGAAAACCCGAAGAAAGACATATTTTGAGTATTTGGTAAAATGGAAGGGACACCCAATTGAGGATGCTAGTTGGGAAAGTGAAGCGGATATCCAAAAACATGGACAGATAGTGCAGGATCTCATGGACAGGAGTCCATGAATTTTTCATCCAGAGGAGTATGATGCAGGAGCATCATAAGCAAGCACAAGTGGAGGACAACTGGATATGCACTAGGGTGCATTTTGAAGACGTTTTGAATTTGAAAAGATGAAACATTAAATGTAATATCTGGAAATATATATCTGTTTTTATGGTTTGGAGATTGTAACACGGATCTTGAGCGTTTTCTCTCATCTGTCGGTTGTAGGCATTTATTGTAATAAATGTAAAGTAGATGTAGGCTTTAATTCAATTAGATAGTTTGAGGTTGTAGGAGGGAAAAGTCGAGAAATCTCCCTTGTATGTATTGTATTGTATCATTATTCTCATGGTAGTTAGAAGATGTAGATAAAGAGAGCATAAGAGAGAAGAGAAGAACATATATTGAAGAAGTTGTATGAGCAGATAGTTGTTTCTATTGAACCCATGTACAAAAGCACTTGAATTAATATAAGAATGCTTTGATCCAATTTCATGGTGTATCATGGTCACTGTTTTCATTTCTTGAATGGTATGTTTATAGTTTTCTTATATACTCTATATGCATTTGTTTCAATGTTGTGTGTGTATCTGTGATTTGATGTTGAATGTATGAAGTCCGTGAGAGGGAGAGTGTAAGTTTCAATTGTTTCTCTTCCTGAGAATTCCTGCAAGGAGTGCAATGAAAGTGTGCAAGGCATGCACTGACAAGATTTTGAGTTTATCTCAGAAAGATCAGGAGGGATACCATTGTTCTTATACTAGTAGAAGTGCAAGTATAACACAGAGCCGTGCAAGGCGTGTGCAAGCCAGACTGAAGTCTTAGACTTTTCCAACCCAGGTGAGTGGCTGAAGAACTTATGTCACAAGGAGTGCGCAGAGTTGGAAGACATCAGATAATCAAAGGTTCTCGTGAAGGTCGCAAGGAGTGCATGCAAGAATCCCCTACAATCCTTGAGTTGCTGCGAAACAACCTCAGGAGGGATAGAAACTTCAAAGAGTTTGAAGGAAGGAAGAGGTTTGTAGTCACCTCGCAGAATTTAAGGTCAGGAGGGATAGCAGCCGTTAGACCCAGAGGAGCGTGAAACGTAGATATGGGGCGCTCTAAAATTTCATAATTTTGGGATTCGGGAGTGTGGAGGAAACAACTACCCGGAAGTTGCGATACATGAAATCCCGACGAAATCTTGACCGTCAGATCGTGGAGTAATCAGGACCGTTGACTTGTAAGAGAGGAAGTCACAAGTTCAGGCTTCGGGAAAAGGAGGAGAGTTGCATCGCGAACTCATAAGTCGTTAAATCCCGACATGCTTGGAGGTGTGGCCTCGGGACTTGATTGGAGGTTATATGATGGACACATAAGGAAGGAGCTAGTGGACCGTTAGCCCTTTTCGGGTTTTTAGGAATTGGAGGAGTTGGGTTGTCTCGCAATAGAAGTCCCGACATCGTGAAACATGACACACCTTTGGGGGTTAAGGTTGTGGTCACGACGGTGGTCACGTGGAGCGGAGGTTCACGCCTAGTGCCTGTTTGTGTAGGCGTAAATTCTAGAAGGACCTATGGTTATATGAGTTGAAGATTTCAGCTGGGAATCGAAGAGCCATTTCGGCTCAAAGTGAATTGAAGATCCATAGGCCAGGAGGTCAAGTGGACCCTACTAAGGTGGGGGTCTGCGTCATTTGAGGAGATTTCAGTGGCTGATTTTATTTCTGTAATACACTGAATTTTACAGCCATAAGGATGACATAATTGGTTGTAGACAAGTGTTTACAAAATCCTTATCTTTTACGCTAAGAGTATTGGTTTTTCATCTTGAGTTTAGCTAGTCATTCACTAGTTTTACTCTTGCATTTTTTACTTGATCTTCATCATTTATGAACATATTATAGTATCATTTTATTGATGATATATACTGTTATATATTTCTGAAAATTAGGGACAAAAATCTTAAATTGTTGATCTAGCTAACATATATTGTTGCAAAGTATCTTTTCTTGTGTCTCGGGCAGGTACAATCATCCGTAGAAGTATTATACATGCGAGACAACAATCACTTGACTTACAAGAAACTTATTTCCACCTTTCATTCCACTTAGACTTGACCTATAGGGGCTTCACTTCCATCCATCTTCATCTCCATATCAATCCCCCTAGGGTCACTGGGATCGCCTCCCTAAAGTGACCTACTCACCCTTGAAGTGTGGGACCTACATCGAGGTGACATTGGGTGTAGGATTCCAAATTTGTAGCACTTGTTTAGTGGTTGGGTTGGGCTTTTCCCAACCTACAACTTGTGCTATAATAGGTTCGATGGTCGATAGTCAGGTTGAAAAGTTGGGAAAGGTGTTGTGCGCACAAAAGGAGAACATCGGTCATCGATGAGCAATAGAGTCAGATCAACGACTCATATTTCACCCAATTTTGAGATCAATGACTCAAATTTAAGGGTTGTTAACACAGTAACACAATCAATTTTACGCAAAATTTTGTTGTTTTTGAAGGTCATTAACTTCCAAGGCATTTTTGAGGGCCTATATGACATTTTTAGACAATAGAAACCCATAAAACTAGACTGCACTAGATCAAATAAAAAATCTCAGAGAGAGCTATCCAGTGAGCTAAATTGTTCACAAAATAGAGCTCATATGAAAATGTTCCAACGAAAATAGTAAGGGTAAAGTTTTGGCACCAGTTTACTTCGAGATGGCATAACGCCTTGCTTAGAGGTTCGTTTGGGGCACATGGCAAGTATATCGAAAGATTATGAACCATAGAAGATAACGATGGAACCAGATTTGGAATTTGGGTATGTAAAAATGAAAAGGTAGAGAAAGAAGACACTTGTAGCATATAGGGATAAATTGGGTAAAACAGCCTAAACTTTTTTCAGACCGTAACTTTCATCTCGGAGCTCAGAATTGGGAAAACAAATAGTCGTTGGAAAGGTATTGAGGAGTAAAAGAAATATGTCAACCCATAAATTTGATTTCGGTGCTAAAATGTTTCCAAAAATTAATAAATATATTTTTGTAGCAGTAAATGAGTGGAGGATTGCAACATGTAGATGTTGTAGCTTTTCGCATAGAACTCAAATTGAGGCATGAGTACAGTCATTGGAGAGAAGGAACCATATTTTTATTTGGTGCAATGTTTCCTTTATAAATTGGGATAAATAATGACTTGTAGCATTAATTGACAAAATTTCTATACTATGCATAATTCTAACAAAAATGGTTGCTTGCACATGGTGCAAAATTAGATATATAATCAGATAAATACAAGCCTAGGATTGAATATTAGAATAATGGAAACATGGAAGAGCTTGTAGGAGTTGGTTGATGAAATACAGAGCTACATGAAAAGTAATGGAAAGTGGAATTGGATTCCAAGAACCATGTAATTACTCAATGTGAATATTTTTCCAAATAGCTTCAAAGTTTTGAGAAACCTTCCCAAATGATAGAGGTGAGTTCCAAAGGTGATTGTTGTGTAAGGAAGAGTGTCGATGCTCATAATATACCTATGCATAATACTATAGGCACAATTGAGCTACAATATTTTGACAAATAAAGAGAGGTTTAGCTTGCTAACAGGGCATTGTTAAGAAGCATAATAACGCATTGCAGAGAGTGTTGTGTGAAAGAAATTTCTAGAAAGAGGATAAGAATTCCATAATTGAGCATTGTGTGGATCTATTCTAGATTAAATACAGGGTCCATATGATAGGGAAGTAGGTAAATATTGTACAGTTGGTTGAAGCATCGAAGAAATGCAAAGGGAATCATAGGATTGCAAAGCAAGTGATACAAGGTTGACAAAAGTATAAGGAAGAACAAAGGAATATTTGTATTCAACTTCTATAGATCCTACATGGGTTACAAGATAAATTTAATAGAGATTCTCACATAAAGCATGAAGAAAATAGGTGAGGAATGTCATAATCATGCATAAGGAGTTAAGGAGGACTCCATAGCCTTGAAGGCATAATATAGTGAAGGCTACAAAGCTTACTGCAAAAAAGGGAAAATAATATCATGAGATGAGGTGTGACTCATGGGGTGGATGAGTCATCTCTATATTCAAGAATAGGGATGTAAGAATAAGGATTGTTCGATATGGTCTAGTAAATTTTGTCTAAAATTACCCTGAAAGAAAGAAATTTGTCTCTATTATAGAGTGTGCAGCAAAAACAACTGGGTACAAGTACATATGGAGGATGTGTAAATTTCCTTTGGAGCAAAGTAGTCTTGAGTGGCCAAGTAGTTATTCACAGTGAATCCCTCAATGAGTGAAAAGAGATATTTAAGATTGAGGAAATCCATGGGTGGAAAACAATATTATAAATAAGACATGGAAGAAATATTTTGGAATATTGAAATGCCAATCAAATATAATAGTGTTTCAAGACTGGTTTGGTCAAGGAAATGGGGAGTGAATAATTAAATTGCAATGTTAATATTCAGTTGAAATAGTGCATGTTACACCGTGACTATAAATATTGAGAATTATAGCCAAAAATATGTTGGGATAGGTTTTCCCTACATAAAGGAGGCAGTTGTGAGATGGTAGCACTAGTGGATCTAGCAGATGGAAATGCAGAATAGCCAAGTGGGAGCTTGGATAGCGAGCTTAGAATAGGGTCCAATGGTGTACATTTGAGAAGAATGAAAGTGCAGATTCATCGTGAGGTTCTACAAGAATTCAAGGACAACTGTCTATAAAAAAAAATCAAATAATTAAATTAAATCTGAAAATAGATATGCATTGGAGTGCATGATAGAATTGATGCATGATGAATATAATAAATATGGAATGCATGTACATGAAATGGGCATAATAATATTATTTCTCAATACATATTGATGTGCATTGGTGCATGTGGGCATGCCTGAACATGTATATGGCATGAGTGTGGAATAAGAGTAGTTTGTTGATATGTGTGTGTGTGTGTGTGTGTGTGTGTGTGTGAAATTGTGATGCTATGATATTGCATAAAACTAATGATGGATTGTGTATCCAGAAAAAATGATTATAACATGATGATATTGTTTCTTGTGGTAACCATCCATATGAAGACAAATGATGATGGTGGGAATGTTGATCAAGGGGTTGGTGAAGGGAGCCCATGAGCTTCTACCCAACACCAGTTAATCAGGTAGCATCCAGTAAATTGATAACAACCATGCAAGTATGCAATTGGGGTTGCTTATGTTGCATAAAATGACGAAGGGAATTGAGGTAAGAATTTCCTTAGTTAAGTTCTCAATATTTGAATCGATGTAAAGGAAGGAGGCCTTGAGTATGCAAATATTATTCTCTGCTTGATTGCATTTATGAGATATTAATTGCATATTGTGTTATGTTGTTTATAAGATCATAACTAAGACAAGACATGATACATATTCCAGCGGTAGCAATGAATGCCATGGATACATGCTATAGAATCAATGCAAGAATGGACTAGGTAAATGCAGCCATGGGCATTGGAACATTGGTAATGGTTGACTGCATTATGAAAATTTTGGGTGTTGGTAATGCATACGTGAGGGATGATGGTTACATTCCATTTAATATGAATAATAATTGAAAGTGATGAAATTATTAGATTAATATAATTCTAAAAATCACTTCATAGATTGAATGCATATGTTGCGGTGGATGATAGTCTCATTCTATATAATATAATAATGGTTGAATCCCATTTTTAAAGTGAATAATGGATGGAAATGATTGAATTGCCGGTAAATTACAATTCTAAAATCATTTCATGAACTGCTGAAAATATGCATGAGTGCAAACAATCTTGTCTAGCTGCAACAAAGTTGGGAAAATTGCAGGTAGAGTAGTCTTGAATATGACAGGGATGTAATCCCATAAGGAAAAATGACATTTACAGTTGCAAGAGACAAACATAATGAGCAAAAATCTCATGTCTAGGAAATTTTATTTTCCTATATAATACAAATTTGAGAAATCAATAATTGAAAATTGTTATGATATGCTAACAATATTTTTGTCTGAAATTAAATAAGAAAAATTACAGGAATTTTTTTTCTTGGATATGGTAGTGGTGTAAGCCCATAAGGAAGACCAATGCCTACTGTTTCAAGAGACAAATGTTTTGAGAAAGAATCTCATGCTTGGGAAACTTGGTTTTCTATATGTAAAACATATTTGAAAATTAATATATAAAATTGTTATGATGATATCTCGTGATGATTGTATGTGTGTGATACAGATGAGGTGATGGCTATTAAAGTTGGAAAGCTTTGAATGGAGGCTACTTCTACGACACTGGAACCCTACGATTTACACAAGTTACAAATTTCCAGTGAAAATCTGGTAGTGAGTTGGCGCTCGCCTTGCGCAAGAACACCTTGGCAAATGATGGATCTCCCGAGGGATTGTATAGTAATGAAGGGGATGTTTGATCTTGGAGGGTGAGGATGCCAAGGGGGATGGAAATCCAGAATGCATATGACATGGTGGTTGGGATAATGAGGGTGTGTCATAATGGAACAATCAGCTAAATTCTTGTCGTAGTTGCTCATAAAATAGAGCAACAACCACCTAGATAAGTGATTATAATCATTGTGCTAATTATGTTGAAAGATGGGTGAATTGTTGTTCGGTGCATTCTATTTTTTTTTTGTTTGTTGTTTCTTTTTCTTTGTGAATGATATTTATGCATCTGTGTTTTTATGTGGCTGAGTGCTTTTATGTGTCTATTTTTTTGTCACTATGTATGTTTAAGTTGATTGCATTATGTTTTAACTGTTATGGGCAGTTGCGTGAGATTGTATGTGATGATTGTGTATTTTATTTCCACCATAGTTGTGTTGATATGTTGTGCAGGAGGCACAATTACAACTATTTGATAGTTGGAGTTCCCTTATCACAGCTAGAGTTCTTGGAGCCACAACCAAGAGAATTCATGTTTGGCCTTGTATTGGAGCCCTAGAAGGAAAGTGGTACAACCTAAAGGACTGCAGTGCATAGAAGGGGTACACTTCTTGGGGTTGTGTAGGTTGAGGGGAATGATAGTTTGTTGGTTTTAATTGTTGTGGGAATCAAGAAAGTATAAAAGATATTGTAGTTGGAGTTCCTGGAGCCACAACTCAGAGACTTCCTATCTGACCTTGTACTGGAACCCTGGAAAGGAAGTGGTACAGCATGAAGGATTGCAAGGCAAATAATGGGTACACTTTCTTGGGTTATGAAGGTTGAGGGGAATGAGAGTTTGTTGGTTGTAATTTCTATGGAAACCGAAAAAGCATGAAGAATATTGCAGCTAGAGTCAGAGAAAGGTGGTGTAGGCCGTGAAAAATGAAACATTGTTGGTTGGAATTGCTGCTAGAATAATGAATTATGAAATTAGCTTACACTGTTTGGGTTAAGGATCCTAAGTATCTATGGTTTTTGGGAAAAATAGTGTATGTAATTTTTTTTAGGTGGGAATTCCTGTGTGATCTTGGGTTGGAGAGCTTATATGTTGAATTAGGGCTAAGGAGCCGGAATTGTAAGATAAATGTACACCTGTAAGGTGTTGTGCACTGAGAACAGTGAAAAAATAAGGGGGAGGGGATGTAACATCCCCACAAACTAATATTTAATTGTATAAATGTGATTTAGGCTCATGAGTCTATGTGTTGGGGTGAAGAGCCTGTATTAGTTTAAAGTGGCCAAAGGACAAATGGTATATTATGTGCATTGAAATAACTAATAAAAATAGTAATCGTTGGCTACGATACAAAATGGAGGAAGAACGATGGGGGGTATGATTCCACAAGAGAGAGGGGATCCAAGGGGGAATTATTCATGGGTATTAATCCAACCCACATTCCTAAATTATTGTATGTTTGTATAATCTTCTAAATTGTTGTTGAATGTTCCCAAAACCAATCATTAATTTAACTCATGTAAGAGGGTGGGTGTGATAAGTCACATCCCATAGTTATTGGGGAGCATGGGATGAAGTACAATCATCTTGGGGAAGAGTGTAAGTCAAGTCAAGCAAGAAATCAAAGGGAGAAAATTTGTATGGACAAGGAGGCAATTTTTGGACAGTCATGTTTTTGCATGGGGAGTAATTTTTACTTGCAGATTTTGGGCAGCGAGAGAAGATATGGGTGTTGGGAAGAGAACCATCCATGTTAGGCTTGAAGGAAACAATTCTTGGGTTGTGTTTTATGTTGATAAAGAGGCATGTGTGCTTGTAAATAAGACTGTATGCCTGTGAAGTGTTTTTTTTATGAGAAAATGACTGGAGAGCCTTGTGAGGGTTGTTGTGACCACTCTTGGAGTAGTTGGGAGGTTTTTAAGTCAACCAGATGCACTGAAGCCATGGAGGGAAGTGGGAAGGCCTAAGGGATTGTGTGTAGTGAAGGGGGATCCCATTTCTTGGGTTGTACAGGTTGTGCGAAACAGATTGGAACCTGGGTTTTGGGGTTGATGTGTGTGTAGAGTGGATAGCCAGAGGGTCATATCTCCTAGTGGACTCATAGCCTCAGCTCGGGAGTCGGGGGTGGCTTGTTGTTGAGAGAGAAAAAACAACAATTACTATGGCTGGGAGGTTCATCCTTCATATGCGGCCAATTGGTTATCTATTAACATATAAGTTATTTGTTGTGTTTATTATGATATTTCATTGTGTAAATGGTTTATATCGACGTTGTGTGTTTGTTGTTTTCTTGAGAAGTTGCATTCATGTTTTAATATATGTTGTTAGATGCATTTAGAACCGTGGTAGCAGTCAAATGGTTAAATTGTGTGTAATCTATAGTTGATAAGATACAAGAATTTAATGAGTAGAAAATCTTATGTTTTAATTTGTAATCCACACATAATGATGCTCAACTGGAGGCTGGATATGTTACACTTTCAAATTCGCAATAGTCTATTCTATCAGTTTAACACTTGTTACCTTCAAGGGTGCCATACTTAGGGACACTACTTTACAACAACCTCCTAGGCGAGAACTACACCAACCCATGAAAGCACTATCCACACCACAAAATGACCGACTATTATTGAAACAATATTACCAGCTTAACAAGAACTTTCTCGAGTTCTCATTTTTTCAAGGGTCTCATTTTTTACTCCATTTTTAAAAATGGTGCTATCGGTAGAACCCCCCCTCCATCCATTTTTAGGTGGTATTTTGATATTTTAAATTTTCCAATCCATAATATTTCCACAATATTTTTTAAATGCTTATTTTTCATCTATTTTTTTTTTTCAATGGTGTTTTAAGTTATTTTTCATGCTTCTTTCAATCTTAAAATTATTTTTTACCATTTACTCTTTTGAAATTAAGATTTTTCATACAATTGTGTCTCCTTAATTAATTTATAGTTCCATACTTTTAAAATATAGTGGAAAACATAATTTTTAACACATTGTTTACCTTTACTTCAATACATAGAAGATAATTGTA
>JZKD02S1974172.1:49487-63644 GCA_000966675.3 Picea glauca | reverse complement strand
TTTGCTAGCTTGGAAAACCCAATGCCCGAACCAATGCATGGGATGGATGAGAGGGAAAAAGATGAAAAGTGGTAAGTATGGTGGGAACAAACGATGACCTTTCATGAACCTACCCAGTGGAAACTCAAACCCTATGGGAACCAACTTACTAGGGAATCATGCCATCCCCCCCAGGTGTGTACAAGTGGAAGGGCATAAGGTCCAAGCACACGTTAGAAGTAAACAAAATTAAATGCACATATTCAAATGTTTTGAGAATCAGAGTGACACATACCATGATACCCGGACTCATTACCTCATGGAGCAAGACCCATTGTTGTTGAAGGACCAAGCCGATGGGATGGATGTTGTTGTTGCTGACAAGGTGGAGGCGTTGAAGAAGAAAGATGGGCCCTCCAGGGCCATGCTCAAGTCAATATGGCTCTTGGTACTCCATGTCTAGGACCTGCGGGCCTCGAGAGATAATCTCCTTAGTTATCCCTAAGCTAGGGGATAACATCTGGCTCCAACTCAAGGACATGTGCTCACCATAAAGCGCATGAGAACCTCAACATCTCTGGCATGACCCGTGACCTGTTTGATCTTAACAAAATATTATTAGTAATCATTTGGGGTGGTGATATCACCCCTGGCTCTCATATGGTACAATAAATAAATAAGCATATATACAAATGGAAATACAACTACTCTAGCATGAAATGCAGATGGTATATACAATGAATGCAAATGCCTACCTACTTACCTATTGGATGAATCTTAGGTGTAGTCAAATAACCAGTGAAACCATCCTAGCAATGTCTCACAATACCTGCCTCTATGCTTCATCATAAACCAAAACAATGATAAGTTAAGCACAAAAATAACATGAGTTAGAGAATGTATTGTATCATCGGAAATCATAAAGTCTAGCTCATGGAGGCGAGAGGGAGGGACAAAATCATGCCTAGTCATACTCTCAGGAAAGTGCTCAATCCATCTCAGAAAGGGATTGTGAAAAGTCAACGGTTCAAAAGATCGACTCAAAGAGTTTGAATGTTGGCTACCTCAGACGTCTTCACAACCTAAGGCCTGGGAAGGGATTAGCAAGAAACGAAAGGATGACCGACGATTTCTTAAGGGGAAGCTGGAACACTGTGATAGTAAGATTCTTCTTGAGGTACTCAAACTTCCCCTAAATTCCAAAAGGAGGTTTTGTCCTGGGATAAGGAACATGTTTCCAAACCATACCCTTAGTGACATAGCGAGGTAAAGTAATCAAAGGGAGGTGGAAAATCTTATCACAGGTATCCTGCCTCAGGAAAGCAACTTCCTCACTCTTATCAAGATATGAGCACAACGGTGGTTGATAACTTTCTTCATAGAATAAATCCAAGTGCTCAAAGGAACAATCATCAAAGTCCTCAAGGTATGACCAAAAATTATTAGGAGAGCATAGCATCAAGTCATCCTTGGGTGTCTAAAAAAAATTTGTAATCATGTCATGTTCTCGTTGCCAAATGTCAAATTTATTAGTAACTTCATGTGATAATGGTAAAGGCAACTTTTGGACATGACCCTCAATGTCGTAAATGGGATCCCCATCATATCTAATCACATCTCAATTACGCTTCCTGACATGTATGAACTCTTCAATATTATCAACAAAATCATCATCTTTATTATAGCATGAAGGGGTAAAAACATCCAACAGTTCTTCACTTTCCACATCATAAGATAAAGAATCATTAAAATTTTGGAAAGGGAAACAACTCACCTTGCTTACTTCTTCTTGTGAAGGAGCTTCAAGTATTTGGATGACTTCATCAAATGGAAGACTTGCTTCTACATCTTCAACTGTACAACAAGGAGGATACACATTGCCCGAGGATTCCATTTCTCCTTCACTCTCTGAATCATAGAATAAAGTATTATCAAAATCCTAAAAAGGAAAGTGACTAACCTCATCCTCTTCTTCTTGTGTAGGAGGAATAGGCTCGTGGATGGATTCATCAGAGGGAGGAGCACATAACGATACTTCATCATCGTGTTTGATATCTCTAGGCTCTCGCTCGTTAACCATATCTTCATTATCTTCAGTAGAAGCATGAGTAAATTCTTGTTCTTCCCCATGGGATTAGTAACCTTCATCAAGACCCCCTTCCTCAGCCTCTTGTTGATTGATTTCTTGTTCTAAATCTTCCGGTGTTTCTTCAATAGATGTCTCAAGGGAGGGTACTCTCTTGGGAATATCTGGGGTGTCTTTGGGCTCACAAGCCTTGACTCTTGAAACAAATGATTGCTCTTCGAATGAGGAGATGTTGGCTTCGATTTCTGTAGCCATATTTTAAACTTCCTGGATTGTTCTAGGGGATTCGTCTTTGATAGGGAAACTTATTTGTCCCATAAAGTATTTGGTGTAAATAAAAAGAAGAAAGTCGTGTGATGGGTGATGGCTTACCGAGATCTGTTGTAATAGCCTTTCAAATTTACCATGAAATTCCCCGACAGTTTCATTCTTATTCTTCTTTATGTAAGTAATTTTTATTAACAAAACAAAAGGATCCCATTTTTCGAGGAAAACCTCTTCCAATTGATCCATGGTGGCAATACGAGCATCAGGGAGGTCTTCATACCATCTCCTGGCATTATCATGAAGAGTAGCAGAGAAAAGTTTCATTGCAAGGTCTTCGACATTGTTACTGATAAGACGAAGTTGAAAGAAAGCATAAAAATCATGCACATGTTTATTAGGATTCTCTTCATCACTACCAGTGAATTTAGGGAGCCATTTTTCATACCTCGAAGGCATTCGTCGAGGATACCCTGGTATTTTACTCATATCCACGGGTTTAAAGTTTCCTGGGTCCCATTGAGAAGTCATGGCTAGCTTCGTCATTAGTGAAGTCGCCAAATAATTTTCTTGAAATCATCAAAGGGATGAGGGGATCACCCTCAGTGGAGTCACCAAGTAAGCTTTGAAAAGTAAAGGCTTTTGAGGAAAGGCTTACCGAGAAGTGTCATCTTTAGGGAGAATTGACTCAATGTTCTCCGACAGTGGCACCAAAATGTTATCACACAATTTGTACTTATTCCAAGGACAAGGTTTAGGGAAGGAAAATTGGCGTAACGGGAGGTTATCCTATCAATGCCACCTCAACGGGATACCTCCTTCTATTTAGGGTTGATAGCCCAGGGGAGACGTCCCCAATGACCTGGGGGTTTGAGAAGGCAAAGGTTAAAGTTTCTATGAAAATGTCCCCTCACAAGTCACACTAATTAGAAAGTCCCAGGGTTTTAATTAATGAAGCAATGAAGAATTAAGATGTACCTACCCAGAACAAAGCGTACAACTTCTTGTTAGTATTGTTATCGCGCAATTTGTACTTATTCCAAACGATAACTTTTAGGAAAGGAAAATTGGTGTAACAAAGGTTATCATATCACTGTCACCTCAATAGGATGCCTCTTTCTATTTAGGGTTGATGGCTGAGGGAAGACGTCCCCGATGACCTGGGGGTTTGAGAAGGAAAAGGCTAAGTTGTCTATGAAAAAGTTCTCTCTCACAAGTCACACTAATCAGAAAGTCCCGAGGTTTTAACCAATGAAGTAGTAAAGTATGAAGATGTACCTACCCAGAACAAAGCAACAAGGGATATGTTTTGCAAGTACAACTTGTTGTTAGCACTTCATAAAACCACAAACTTTATCAATAAAAGTAATGGCTGATATATGGTGAAGCAAACAGAAATTTGTAGCAGCAATGTTTATAAGAAAATAGTTTCACAATAAGTGCCTTAAAATGGCTTCAAAATGACCAAGAATAATTCCTAATTAATACCAAAATACTAGCATTTGTGAGAAGCAAATAAGGCAGTGTATTTATCAACTTTTTCAATTGATTTTAGGTGCTTTTAGTGCTGCAATAGATGGTTGTAGTGTATTTTTGTAACAAAAACAACTAAGTTAGTAGATTAGAGTATTCTAAGGTTAGGAGTAGTTAGTAGAGAGCTTAAGGGATAGGTTTTGATAATGGTTTTTGTCAATCAATCAATAGCAAGGTCTAGATCAGAGTTTTTTTAGGGAAAATGGATTATTTTAGGTAGCAACAAATCTTGAAGGAACAAATGATAATAAGAGAATTAAAGACAAGAGGGGTCAATAGTTGAAGTGTTGGTAACCCAAGGCTTCAATTACCAAACCCTAGGGGGGGAATAACTACTAGGAAGTAGGTAACCCTAGGCCCTAGTAGTTTTTTTCCTTCTTTAGCTCAAAGATGAAGTAAATGACGACTTAAATGAACCAAATGTGCTAGGGTGTTGCAATGGCAAGGCCCTTAGCAAAAGCTTCAAGAAAACCGACTTTCTAGCAAAATCTAGTAGGTGAAAGCTATCAAGGCAAGGACAATAACATGTGCTTGGCCTCCTAAGGTTTCAAGCTAGCAATTTCATAATCTTAGTATAAATGCAAGATAAATGTAACTATAACCATTCAATGAAGAAGAATTGCARAAAATTTACTTACATCCACCAAGAATCATCTAGCAAATACTCTAGTTGAACACTTCCACCAAGAAAATTGCCAAAATAGTCCAAAAATAAGCCTCCTTCAACAAGTGCGTAATAAATTACAGTAATGTAACCCCAATTAAGGCAAAAATTTCAGACCTCACACTTGTGTGAATGAAAGATGATGAAAAAATACAAGGGAAAATCCATTATTTATACAGTTACAGTGACCATAATTAGGTCAAAAACACTGACATGGCCAGTTACATGTAATATCCAATTTTTACATTAAATGACAAAATAAAACCCTAAATCAAGCAAAAAAGGTGACGTCTTGCCCTTTTAGGGTGACGTTAGGCCTTCTTAGGGCAACATTGGTCTCCAGGAGAAAAATGTTAGGCCTCCTAAGGCCTCTGGATCAAACCACACGTGCCACTTGGCACACAACTGCCTCCAAAGTGTCCAAAACGTTGGGTGACGTCAAGGGTCACAAGGGTGAGGTCATGGGCCTTCCAAGGCCTATGTCATAGTGAGAAGGGCAATAACCCCCTTGGTCCAGGCCTGCCAAACTATCTATGGTGAAACGTCCTCCTCTCTCTGGTCCAAACCCCTGATCTATGTCTACCCCTAGCTGGGATCTCAACATTCATCTGGTGGGCTTTTAGCCCTATGGAGGTCCGAACTAATCATCTCCCCACATATACATGTCTATCGAGTGTGGCCCTACAACAACAAGTATGCCCTCCATGGGCTCATAAGTCACAGGGATCATAGCAATGCCAATCACATCTAATAATCAAGTTACTTAAACATGTACATAAAACACCATTTTCCTAGACAAGTGCTCAAAGACGTTATGTTATTCTACAAGCCAGGTTTGGAGGGGTCGTTAGGATGTACTATTGGGCTAGTTCTCATTGGACGTGGGATGTTTCCAGATGAAGGCAAATCCAGGCCATGTAAGTGGATGAGGTGGTAAGGGATGTCTGAGCAATGGGTGCAGTGATGACATGGGAATGTATGGCTCACCTGTGGGTGCCTCTGAAGAGGGTGAGCTACACCTTGTCATGGATGCAAAAGTTTCCAAACCCATTCAATGCCTTTTATCCTTTTTTATCTTATTGTTTTTTCTTTCAAGATGTTAGTTAGGGGACACTGGCCTGGCGTGGTGACCAGNAAAATTTACTTACATCCACCAAGAATCATCTAGCAAATACTCTAGTTGAACACTTCCACCAAGAAAATTGCCAAAATAGTCCAAAAATAAGCCTCCTTCAACAAGTGCGTAATAAATTACAGTAATGTAACCCCAATTAAGGCAAAAATTTCAGACCTCACACTTGTGTGAATGAAAGATGATGAAAAAATACAAGGGAAAATCCATTATTTATACAGTTACAGTGACCATAATTAGGTCAAAAACACTGACATGGCCAGTTACATGTAATATCCAATTTTTACATTAAATGACAAAATAAAACCCTAAATCAAGCAAAAAAGGTGACGTCTTGCCCTTTTAGGGTGACGTTAGGCCTTCTTAGGGCAACATTGGTCTCCAGGAGAAAAATGTTAGGCCTCCTAAGGCCTCTGGATCAAACCACACGTGCCACTTGGCACACAACTGCCTCCAAAGTGTCCAAAACGTTGGGTGACGTCAAGGGTCACAAGGGTGATGTCATGGGCCTTCCAAGGCCTATGTCATAGTGAGAAGGGCAAGAACCCCCTCGGTCCATGCCTGCTAGACTATCTCTGGTGAAACGTCCTCCTCTCTCTGGTCCAAACCCCTGATCTATGTCTACCCCTAGCTAGGGTCTCAACATTCATCTGGTGGGCTTTTAGCCCTATGGAGGTCCGAACTAATCATCTCCCCACATATACATGTCCGTCGGGTGTGGCCCTACAACAACAAGTATGCCCTCCATGGGCTCATCAGTCACAGGGATCATAGCAATGTCAATCACATCTAATAATCAAGTTATTTAAACATGGGCATAAAACTCCATTTTCCTAGACAAGTGCTCAAAGACGTTATGTTATTCTACAAGCCAGGTTTGGAGGGGCTGTTAGGATGTACTATTGGGCTAGTTCTCATTGGGCGTGGGATGTTTCCAGATGAAGGCAAATCCAAGCCATGTAAGTGGATGAGGTGGTAAGGGATGTCTGAGAAATGGGTGCAGTGATGATATGGGAATGTATGGCTCACCTGTGGGTGCCTCTGAAGGGTGAGTTGCACCTTGTCATGGATGAAAAAGTATCCAAACCCATTCAATGCCTTTTATCCTTTTTTATCTTATTGTTTTTTCTTTCAAGATGTTAGTTAGGGGACACTGGCCTGACGTGGTGACCAGTGGTGACAATATTACCCACAAGCATTTCACGGAGATGAGAAGGTTGGCTTGTGATGAGATCCCCTTTCTCTTGGCTATGCCACCAAGAGACACTACCCTGGTGTGGTGACCAGCTCAATGGTAGTGTCATACCGCTACATGCCCATGGACCTAATAGGTCGGGTCGTGATGAGACCCCCTATCCTCCAACTAGGTCTTTATTTTATTATTTTATGGGTCCCTCTATTTCTTGCTGAGAAGCCTTTTATTGCTTTCTCGGGAATCCCTGGGCTAAGCATCTAAAGGTTTTGTTCTTTTGGCTTTTATCTTTTTCCAGCTACTTTACCCTCTGGGCCTTTAGCCCCTTCTTCCCACAAGGTAAGGTACAACCCTTTGCTAGTATGGATAATCCAATGCCCAAACAATTGTATAGGATGGATGAGAGGGAAAAAAATGAAAAGTGGTATGTATGGGGGGAAAGGACGATGACCTTTCATGAACCCACCCAGTGGAAACTCAAACACCATGGGAACCAACTTACTAGGGCATCATGTCATTCCCTCCAGATGTGGACAAGTGGAAATGCATAAGGTCCAAGGACACGTTAGAAGTAAAGAGAATTAAATGCACATATTCAAATGTTTTGAGAATCAGAGTGGCACATACCATGATACCCAAACTCATTACCTCATGGAGCAAGACCCACTGTTGTTGAAGGACGAGGTCGATGGGATGGATGTTGTTGTTGCTGACAAGGTGGAGGCGCTGAAGAAGAAATATGGGCCCTTCAGGGCCAGGCTCAAGTCAATATGGCTCTTGGTACTCCATGTCTAGGACCTGTGGGCCTCGAGACATAATATCCTTAGTTATCCCTAGGCTAGGGGGTAACATATGGCTCCAACTCGGGGACATGTGATCATCGTAGAGTGCATGAGAACCTCAACATCTTTGGCATGATATGTGACTTTCTTGATCTCAACAAAAGATTATTAGTAATCATTTGGGGTGGTGATATCACCCCCGACTCATATATGGTACATAAAATGAAAGCAAGGATATATACAAATGGAAAAACAACTACTCTAGTATGAAATGAAGATGGTATATATAATGAATGAAAATGCATACCTACTTACCTCTACTTACCTATGGATGAATGCTAGGTGTAGTCAAATAGCTAGTGAAACCACCCTAGCAATGTCTCACAATACATGCCTCTGTGCTTCATCATAAACCAAAGCAGTGATAAGTTAAGCACAAAAATAACATGAGTTAGGAAATGTATTACATCATTGGAAATTGTAAGGTCTAGCTCATGAAGGCGGGTGGGAGGGACAAAATGGATCCAAGTCATTCTCTCAAGAAAGTGCTCGATCCATTTCAGGAAGGGATCGTGAAAAGTCAAAGGTTCAAAAGATTGACTCAAAGGGTCTGAAAGCTAGCTACCTTGGATGTCTTCACAATCTAAAGCCTGGGAAAGGACTGGCAAGGACCTAGAAGATGACTGACAAATTCTTAAGGGAAGGCTGAAAGACTAAGGTGATAGACTTCTTCTTGAGGTATTCAACCTACCCTTGAATTCTAGGGTTTGCCTTAGAGGAAACTTAACACAAAAGACATATTTCCCAACTACACCTTTAATGACACAGTAGGATAAAATAATCGAAGGTGGTTGAAAACCATTATCACAAGGGTCCTTCTCCGGGCAAACGATGTCCTTACCTCTATCAAGATCTAAGCACAAGGGTGGTTGATAATCTCCTTCATGGAATAAATCCAAGTGCTCAGAGGAATAATAATCAAAATCCTCAAGGTATGACCAGAAATCATTTGGAGATCATAGCATTAGGTCATCTCTGGGTGTCTGAAAATTTGTGATCATGTCATGTCCTTGTTGCCAAAAGTCAAGTTTGTTAGTAACTTCATGTGATAATGGTAAAGGCAACTTCTGGACATGACCCTCAATGTCGTAAATGGGATCCTTATTATAACCAATCACATCCCACTTACGCCTTCCAACACGTATGAACTCATCAATATTATCAACTATGTCACTTTATGTATCATAACATGAAGGACCTAAATCTTTCAAGGGCTCATCTAGCTCTTCTTCACTTTCCAAATCATAAAGTAAAGAATCATCAAAATTTTGGAAAGGAAGGTAACTTACCGTGTTTATTTCTTCTTGTACAGGAGCTTCAAGTATTTGGATGACTTCATCAAATGGAAGACTTACTTCTACATCTTCAACTTTATAAGGAGGGTTTGTCTTGTTCAAAAGTTCCCTTTCTTCTTCCTTCTCTGAATCATAAAACAAGGTATTATCAAGGTCTTGAAAAGGAAAGTGACTAACCTCATCCTCTTCTTCTTGTGCAGGAAGAATAGGCTCGTTGATGGCTTCATCAAAGGGAGGAGCACATATCGATACTTCATCATCGTGTTTAGGTTCCAACTCCTCAACCACGTCTTCATTATTCTTGACAGAAAAATGAGTAATCCTTTGCTCCTCCTTGTGGCACTGGAAAACCTCATCAAGATCCTTCCCCTTAGCTTCTTGTTGGTTGATGGTTTGTTCCCCTTCTTTTTGGAAATCAGTAGTAAAGGCCTCAAAGGAAACTAATCTCTCCAAACTAAGAGTGTCTGGGGTAAAGAGGTGTCTTACCCGGGACAAGGAGATATTTTCCTCGATTCTTGTAGCCATCCTGTGAGCTTCATCGAGCGTCCTTAGGCCCTTTTTACTGAGGGGAAACCCTAGATGCACTAAGAGTGCATTGGTATAGAGATGAATAATGTACTTGTCTTCAGGATGATGTCTTCCAGGAATTTGATATAGTATGCCCTCAAACCTATCCTGGAAGTGTCTAACAGTTTCATTCTCAGTTTGATTTATATGCTCGAGTCTTTTTAGTAATACTGCGATATATTCCAACTAAATACCCCACCTTTTGAGAAAGGTTTCCTCCAATTGTTCCATAGCTGTGATGCTAGCATCAAGGAGGTTGTCATACAACTTCATAGCATTGCCATGAAGAGTGGTAGAGAAGAGTTTCATTGCCAAATCTTCAACATCGTCACTTATAGGGTGGACTAGAAAGAAATCCCAGAAATCACTCATGTGATAGTCGACTCTCTCCCCATCACTACTAGTGAATCTAGGGAGCCAATTTTCGTATTTAAGGGGCATTTTCCTAGGGCATCTCGAGATTTTACTCATGTCTAAGGGTTTGAAGTTTCCCGGGTCCCATTGAGAAGTCATGGTTGACTTCGTCATTAGTGGAGTCGCCAGATAATTTTCTTGAAATTATCAAAGGGATGAGGGGATCACCCTTAGTGGAGTCGCCAGGTAAGCTTTGTAAAGTAAAGACTTTTGAAGAAAAGGCTCACTGAGAAGTGTAGTCTTTGAGGAGAATTGACTCAGTGTTCCCCAATAGCGACGCCAAAATGTTATTACGCAATTTCTACTTATTCCAAAGGATAAGGTTTAGGAAAGACAAATTGGCGTAACAGAGGTTATCCTATCATTGTCACCTCAATAGGATGTCTCTTTCTATTTAGGGTTGATGACCCAGGGGAGACGTCCCCGGTGACCTGGGGGTTTGAGAAGGTAAAAGTTAAGTTGTCTATGAAAAAGTTCCCTCTCAAAAGTCACACTGATCAGAAAGTCCCAGTGTTTTAACCAATGAAGTAGTGAAGTATTAAGATGTACCTACCCATAACAAAGCAACAAGAAGAGATATATTTTGCAAGTACAACTTGCTATTAGCACTTCATAAAACCACATAATTTATCAATAAAAGCAATGGTTGATATATGGTGAAGCAAGCAAAAATTTGTAGCGGCAAGGTTTATAAGAAAATAGCTTCACAATAAGTGCCTTAAAATGGCTTCAAAGTGACCAAGAATAATTACTAATTAATACGAAAATACTAACATTTGTCAGAAGCAAATAAAACAGTGTATTTATCAACTTTTTCAATTGATTTTAGGTGTTGAGTGTTGCAATAGATGGTTGTAGCTTATTTTTGTAACAACAACAACTAAGTTAGTAGATTAGACTATTCTAAGGTTAGGAGTGATTAGTAGAGAGCTTAAGGTATAGGTTTTGATAGGGGTTTTGTCAATCACTCAATATCAAGGTCTAGGCCAGTGATTTTTTAGGGAAAATGGAGTTTTTCAGTTGCAACAATTCCTGAAAGAACAAATGGTAATAAGAGGGGTCAATAGTTGAAGTGTTGGTAACCCAAGGCTTCAATTACCAAACCCTAGGGGGAAAATAACTACAATAACATGTACTTGGCCTCCTAGGGTTTTAAGCTAGCTATTTCATAATCTTAGTATAAATGCAAGATAACTTTAACTATAACCATTCAATGAAGAAGAATTGCAGAAAATTTACTTACATCCACCAAGACTCATCTAGCAAATACTCTAGTTGACCACTTCCACCAAGAAAATTGTCAAAAAGTCCAAAAATAAGCCTCCTTCAACAAGTGCACACTAAATTTCAGTCATGTAACCCCAATTAGGGCAAAAATTTCAAACCTCACACTTGTGTGAGTGAATGATGACGAAAAAATACAGGGGAAAATCCCTTATTTATATAGTTACAATAACCAGAATTAGATAAAAAAAGGTCGACATGGCCAACTACATGTAATATCCAATTTTTACATTAAATGACAAAATAAAACCCTAAATCAAGCAAAAAAGGTGATGTCATACCCTTTTAGGGTGGCATTAGGCCTTCTTAGGGCAACATTGGCCTCCAGGAGAAAAATGTTAGGCCTCATAAGCCCTTTAGATCAAACCACACATGCCACTTGGCACACAACTGCCTCCAAAGTGTCCAAAACGTTGGGTGACGTCAAGGGTCACAAGGGTGACGTCATAGGCCTTCCAAGGCCTATGTCATAGTGAGAAGGGCAAGACCCCCCAGGGTCCAGACCTATTAGGCTGTCTCTGGTAGAACATCCTCCTCTCTCTCTGGTGCAAACCCCTAATCTGTCTCTGCCCTCGGTTGGGGTCTCAACATCCATCTGGTGGGATTTAAGCCCTATGAAGCCCTAAACTAATCATCTCCCCATGTGTACCTGTCCGTCGGGTGTGGCCCTGCAACAACAACAAGTACGCCCTCCATGGGATCATAAGTTACAAGGATCATAGCAATGTCAATCACATCTAATAATCAAGTTATTTAAACATGTGCATAAAACCCCATTTTCCCAGACAAGTGCTCAAAGACGTTATGCTATTCTACAAGCCAAGTTTGGAGGGAACATTAGGATGTCTTATTGGGCTAGTTCTCATTGGACGTGGGATGTTTCCAGATGAAGACAAATCCATGCCATGTAAGTGGATGAGGTGGTAAGGGATGTCTGAGCAATGGGTGCAGTGATGACAAGGAAATGTATGGCTCACCTGTGGGTGCCTCTGAAGAGGGTGAACTGCACCTTGTCATGGATGCAAATGTTTCCGAGCCCATTCAATGCATTTTATCATTTTTTATCTTATTGTTTTTTCTTTCAAGATGATAGCTAGGGGACACTGCCCTAGCGTGGTGACCAGTGGTGACAATGTTACCCAAAAGCATTTCACGGAGATGAGAAGGATGTCTTGTGATGAGACCCCCTTTCTTTTGGCTATGCCACCAAGAGCCACTACCCTGGTGTGGTGACCAGTTGAATGGTAGTGTCCTACCGCTACATGCCCATGGACCTAATAGGTTGGCTCGTGATGAGACCCCATATCCTCCAACTAGGTCTTGATTTTATTATTTTATGGGTCCCTCTGTTTCTTGCTGAGAAGCTTTTTATTGCTTTCTCGGGGATCCCTAGCCTAAGCATATGAAGGTTTTGTTCTTTTGGCTTTTATATTTTGTCAACTACTTTTACCCTCTGGGCCTTTAGCCCCTTCTTCCCACAAGGTAAGGTACAACCCTTTGCTAGCTTGGAAAACCCAATGCCCGAACCAATGTATGGGATGGATGAGAGGGAAAAAGATGAAAAGTGGTATGTATGGTGGGAACAGACAATGACCTTTCATGAACCCACCTAGTGGCAACTCGAACCCTTTGGGAACCAACTTACTAGGGCATCATGTCATTCCCCCCAGGTGTGGACAAGTGGAAAGGCATAAGGTCCAAGCACACGTTAGAAGTAAAGAGAATTAAATGCACATATTCAAATGTTTTGAGAATCAGAGTAACACATACCATGATACCCAAACTCATTACCTCATGGAGCAAGACCCATTGTTGTTGAAGGACCAGGCCGATGGGATGGATGTTGTTGCTGACAAGGTGGAGGCACTGAAGAAGAAAGATGGGCCCTTCAGGGCCAGGCTCAAGTAAATATGGCTCTCGATACTCCATGTCTAGGATTTGTGAGCCTCGAGACATAATCTCCTTAGTTATCCCTAGGCTAGGGGATAACAAGTACTTCATAAAACCATGGACTTTATCAATAAAAACAATAGTTGATATATGGTGAAGCAAACAAAAATTTAAAATAGTGTATTAATCAACTTCTCAATTTCTTTTAGGTGCTTTTAGTGTTGCAATAGATGGTTGTAGCTTACTTTAGTAGCAACATCAAATAGGTTAGTAGATTAGACTATTCTAAGGTTAGGAGTAGTTAGTAGAGAGCTCAAGGTAAAGGTTTTGATAGTAGTTTTTGTGAATCACTCAATAGCAAGGCTTAGATCAATGCTTTTTAGGGTAAATGGAGTCCTTTTAGGCAATGACAAATCTTGAAGGAGTAAATGATAATGAGAGAACTAGAAACAAGAGGGGTCAATAATTGAAGTGTTGGTAACCCAAGGCTTCAATCACCAAACCCTAGGGGTAAAATAGCTACTAGGAAGTAGGTAACCCTAGGCCCTAGTAGTTTTCCTCCTTCTTTAGCTCAAAGATGAAGTAGATGACGACTTAGATGAAACAAAATGTGCTAGGGTGTCGCAATGGCAAGGCCCTTAGCAAAAGCTTCAAGAAAATCGGTTTTCTAGCATAATATAGTAGAAGAAAGCTATTAAGGCAAGAACAATAACATGTGTTTTAGCCTCCTAGGGTTTTAAGATAACAATTTCATAATCTTAGTATAAATGCAAGATAAAAGTAATTATAACCATTCAATGAAGAAGAATTGCAGAAAATTTACTTAGATTCATCAAGAATCATCTAGCAAATAGCCTAGTTGAACACTTCCACCAAGAAAAATGTCAAAATAGTCCAAAATAAGCCTCCTTCAAGAAGTGCGCACCAAATTTCAGCCAAGTAACCCTACTTAGGACGTAAATTTCAGACCTCACACTTGTGTGAGTGGAAGATGATGAAAAAATACAAGGGAAAA
>JZKD02S1974172.1:33871-49477 GCA_000966675.3 Picea glauca | reverse complement strand
TTGCCTAAAAGGACTCCATTTACCCTAAAAATCACTTATCTAAGCCTTACTATTGAGTGATTGACAAAAACTATTATCAAAACCTTTACCTTGAGCTCTCTACTAACTACTCCTAACCTTATAATAGTCTAATCTACTAATCTATTTGTTGTTGTTACTAAAGTAAGCTACAACCATCTATTGCAGCACTAAAAGCAATTGAAAAGTTGATTAATAGACTGCCTTATTTTCTTTTGACAAATTCTAGTACTTTGGTATTGATGAGTAATTATTCTTGGTCATTTTGAAGCCATTTTAAGGAATTTGTTGTGAAGCTATTGTCTTATAAACATTGCTGCTAGAAATTTATGTTTGCTTCACCATATAACAACTATTGCTTTTATTAATAAATTCCATGGTTTTATGAAGTACTAACAAGAAGTGTTACTTGCAAAATACATCCTTTCTTGTTGCTTTGTTCTGGGCAGGTACATCTTAATTATTCATTTCTTCATTAATTAAAACCCTGGGACTTTCTGATCAGTGTGACTTGTGAGAGGGGACATTTTAATAGAAAATTTAACCTTTGCCTTCTCAAAGCCCCCAGGTCACTCGGGACGTCTCCCCTGGGCTATCAACCCTAAATAGAAGTAGGTATATCATTAAGGTGACAGTGATAGGATAACCTCCCGTTACGCCAATTTGCCTTCCCTAAACCTTGTCCTTGGAATAAGTACAAATTGTGCGATAACAAGTCCTCCATGACGTCTTCTAGGCCTCCAAAGCCATGCCATCATGATCTAACATGTGGACCCTTGGCATCCAACCTGTGGGCTTCAAGCCCCATGGAAGCCCAAGCTAGGCTTGTTCTTCTAAAACTTTCAACCAGATGGGTCCTGCAAAGAGAAATGGATATGACCTCCAAGGATCTCAAGTCAAAGCATCATGATGAGTAAATAAAATCAATTAAAGAGCCATCTAAGCAAGTACATTCAAACAACCTCATAAAAATAAACTAATGCTCAAAGATCCTATGCAACTTGCCAAGTTTAGGTATGGGAGGGTTGAAAAAATGACCTATTGGGTGAATCGTTCCTCAAGTTTAGGGGTGTTTCCCGAGGGGACCTCCTTCTAAGTAATGTGGATGAGGGAAAGAGTTTTGGGCATGGGGTTCATGACATACAAGGGGTTGTAGTGTCTCACTTATGGGTGCCTTTATAGAGGGTGTGTTGCACCTTCATTTTCAATGAAACCTTTTTCCAAGCCCATTCATTGCCATTAATTAATTAAGGTCCAAACACTAGGTACTCCCTAGGGTGAATCGATTAGCTTTGGGGGCAGTATCAAAGTGTCGCTTGAGGGGAGAAGTACATATAGTGCCATGGGGGTATAGTCTAACTTGTAACGCACTTTGTGTAAATCCCTCAATCAAGTGGGGCATTTATGTTATGTGTTTGCTTTTGCAGGTCTTTGATTTTTTAGGAGAAGATTTCCATTGCTCCCAAGACCTCTCTAGGTGAGCATCTGGAAGGTTCATAATCAAGCTTTTATCTTTTTTCAGCTACAAGCCTCTAGGCGTTCAGCCCCTTCTTCCCATGAAATTAGGGACAACTCCTTCTTGGGTCAGTACACCCGAAAATACCAAAGGTGAGGATATGAGGGGATGAAGTCTGGAAAGCAACAAGTATGGTCGGGAATGGTACGATGACTCATCAACATGACCTCCCAGTAGCATACCTATCCCTAAGGGTGACCCACTTACTAGGGTGCAATGTCAATCACCAAAGTGAAATAAGGAAAAGAGCATAATGTCCAATCAAATGCCACATAATCAAAAGCAGTAATAGATACAACAAACTCAAATGCCTCAAATATTGAAATGACACTTACCATAATACTTGACTTGTACCTCATGGAGCAAGTCTCAATGTCTTCCGGAGGCTAGCCAATGTGGTGGATATTGTCATGACGAACTTGGAGTTGTGGTGGTGAGGTGGGTCTCTGTCTATGCAAGTGGACATTGCTGGGCAAGTTGTCTCTTGGTACTCCATGTCTGCAAATTGAGGGCCTCGAGACATCATCTCCTTAGTTATCCATAGGAGTTGGTGATAACCTCTGGCTCCTACTTGTGGACATGTGCTTGTTGTAGAGTGCATGAGAACTGCAACATCTCCTAGTGGACTAGTGCCTACACTGAAACAAAACATTGTAAAATCTAGGGTGGTTCTATCACCCTTCGTCGATATATGTCAAGACCAAAAATGAAACTAATATAGAAAAGAAAAATTTAGCATTTTTTTCGAAAATTTCTAAACTAAGCATGAAATTAATATGCAAATGTAAGAAAATGAAGATGACCTACCTACTTACCTAGGGCCTTGGGCCCCTGAAGATCAAGTGATAGGTGATGGCAGGTGAAGTCCTACAACTATTGCAACCAGTTGATCATCTCATCAAAGTATCTCGCCCTGTGCTTAATTATGTAAAACAACAAAGATAAATCAAGCACGTAATGATCATGAGTATAACTAGATATATAATCAATCGTGAAATGAAACTCATGGATATGGGTGGGAGGGATGAAATTATGTTGGAAAGAATATATGCAATTTTGATCATCCAAGGAATCTTGCCTGAAGTGATAGCCACAAGCTCAATCAACCCATCTCCGAAGAGGACTATCGCATATAGACGACGATTCATTTTCATTCACGCACAAAAATCCATTGCTTGTTGAGGACTGAGAGGATATGAGAGATCGAAGGAAGACAACATGGCTTCCCAGAGAAGAAGATAAGAGGTAGGTGATAACCTCATGTCTAGAGAAAAAATCCTCCCTCAGACTTAGAAAATGTCGCTTCTTTATCTGCAAGTCCCCACCAAAAGTCTCAATATGAAAGTACTTTTGTTTGGTAGTGTGGACCTTGAAGTGCCTCGGGATGGCCACGACCTAGTGTCTATCAAAATTTGAGCACATTGGCTGGAAATCCTCACAGAACAAATTTGTATCCCCAAAAGGGTACATCTCAAGGGATGATTGAAGATCACCTTGATTATGTTGCGATAGGTCATCTTCGAAGGGGTAGAACAAAGTTGTAACCATATCATATGAATCATACATGTATGAATACCAGTCCTATGACGATGACAACTCAACCCCTTTTTATTGAGAGTTACCCTCAATGTCGTAAATGGGGTCTTTATAAAAAATGAAATGACCAAAATCACATCTACATCTCCCAACCTGTATGAAATAATCAATGTTTAGATCAACCTTGTTGGATAGGTTCTGCACAAGATCATCTGCATCATCGAGGCTAATTGTTTCTTCATCTTCTTATGCAGGAGGAAGACAAGTTTGAACGACCTCACCCTCATCAAGCGGGAACAAAGGTAACGATGTCTCAACATGTTGCGCTTCGTCGAGATTCTTCTTTCTCTTTATGTACATGCCCCTCCATCGCCTCTTCATCACAAGGGGCTTGATCCTTAATACAAAGTGCTTTGTGTTAGAATAAAAGAGATGTTCTCGTTTTCACAATAGACAATATAACAATATTGTCACCCAACCATAGGCACATAGCCACCCCCGAGCACCTTAACCTTGACAGACAAAATAATTATGGAAGCAAACCCTAGAAACAATAGCCAACCAAGATAGCATATCTTTCTCCAAAGCTAGCGTACCAAGTAGAAAGTCCAAACTATAACCAAAGCAGAAAATCCAAACCATAACCCAAGACTAAGTCATTACTGCAATAATTGCAGTTCTCCTCCAATCATGCGCACCACTTGCCCTTATGCAGTTGTGAGAGTGAGTGTGTCAAATGAGCTCTAGTGCCCTCTTATTTATAGTCCTCCAAGTAACCTAACTGGGTCAACTTCTACTTCTGGAGGATAATAACTCAATATTAATTATTCTCTTGAGACAACTTGTCTTCTAGGGTTATTATCCAACATTTTAGGGTTTTTCTTGCTTCCCAGAATATTCTAGTCTCATCAAAGGTTACATGTAGAGGTTAATACCCCTCGCAGCTACCATAATATCAACACTCCCTCCTAGCTAGGGAGGTACTAAGGGCAATGGTCTTGAGCACAAACAAACCATTCAACTGGTAACAACAACATAGCCACACAGGCTATCTCATGATCACATCAAAAGCACCATCACCACTATCAGTATCATCTAATAACATCAAATGCATCATCTCTCGAGGCCATACTCCATCTGAGTAATCGGGCACGATCTTGAATAAGTCACTCACTCAACAAAGTGATACAAGGACCATTCTTCTAATTCAGACATATGTCCTAGAAGAATAGTTGTCCCAATATATGCTGAAAACCCCACAATGGGCTACAAGGTCATTCTTCTAATTTGGACCTACGTCCTAGAAGAATGTCAGTCCTCCCAGATGTTGAATTCCACCCTATGGGCTACATAGACCATTCCTACAGGAATCTCAGTCTCAGACTATTTTCTAATTGGGTCATATGTACCATAGAGATCAATATCTACCCATATGCCTTAGAAAATATCGGTCCTGAACCATTTTTCTTATCGGGCCACAATTGGTGCCTTAGGAAAATACCAGTCCATGATATGTTAGCAATCTGTCAACCTGGACCATTCTCCATAGGGAGAATGTCTTTCCACTAGTAATTTGTTCTACCAGGACCATTCTCTTCTTGGAGAATGTCTGTCCACTAGCACACTGACTATCCATCTAGCTGGAAATCATCTCCAACACTAGTGGTAGTCTCCATGGAAATCATATAGTAGCATCCAGTTGCTACAATGTCATCTAATAGAACACAACTGTGTCTATTCATAGTAGTATACAACTACTATCCAGTGGTACACAACCACTCCTAGTAGCACACGACTACTAACCAGTGACACATAGTCACTACCAGTGGATCACATCCACCACAGTAGGATACAACTATTTTCCAGAGACATACAGTCTCTACAACAATCATATCATCTGATATCAGCCTGCATAAACAATATCACGATACAACCTGAGTCATTTGGGCCATTCTTCCACTCACATATTTGATATCTGGAAGAGCATCTGCCCTCGGAAAGTTAAACAATTGTCATGGGTTATCTGGACTATTCTTCCCAAGCATAGAAGAATAATTTTCCCTAATTTATGAACCTGGACCATTCAAACTAACTGGGCCATTCTTCCGGCACTAATCACAGTGAAACCTGGAGAGAATGAGTCTTCCCTAGGGGATGACTATCCCTGATTGTTGAACCTGGACCATTCAACCTAATTGGGCTATTCTTTCGGCATTAATCACAATGCAACCTGGAGAGAATGAGTTTTCCCTAGGGAATGACTGTCCCTGATTTTTGAACCTGGACCATTCAACCTAATTGGGCCATTCTTCCGACACTAATCACAGTGCAACCTAGAGAGAATGGGTATGCCCTAGGGAATGACTATCCAGACCATTCCCCCACACTGGCCACAAGGGGAATCATTGTCTATGGTACATCAACAATCCGTCGGACCATTTTTGTTACGAAAATGATTGTCTGTTCTGGACCATTTTCAGAATTGGAAAATGACTGTCCGTTAGAAATCTTCGACCACTTTCCAGACTGGAAAGTGATTGCCCAACCTGGACCATTTTCCAAACTGGAAAATCACTATCCATATATCAATAACATATCAGTGCTCCCTCCCAACCTGGGGAGTAATCACTTCCCTTTCCAATAAGGAAGTCATCTCCACTAATCTTAGCTTGTCCCTTAAGTACGCAAAATTTTCATCTTGGAGAGAGGCTTTACCAAAATATCTGTTATTTGCTCATCTGTGGAGATATACCAGAGAACTACTTCTCCCCTCTGGAATTTATCATGGAGAAAATAGTACTTGATCTCAATGTGCTTCGACCTGTCATGGAACACTAGGTTCTCTAAGAGCTTCACACAGCTCTGGTTATCACAATATATCATGGTCGAATCCAACACCTAATCAAACAGTCCAGAAACCAGCTTACAGAGCCACACTTCTTTCGTACAAGCATCACAAAGCTGCAATATGCTTCGCTTCTGCAGCGTTGAGTGCAATAGACTTTTGTTTCCTTCTAGCCCATGATATTGTGGCAAATATCAAACTAAAACATATCCAAGAGGTACTTCTGTTATTTGAACTCCCTTCCCAATTTGAATCGATAAATCCATGCAGTTATATATCATAACTCAAACATCCCACGAAGACATTTCAAGGCATGCTTTACAATTATTTAATTATCATGGCTAGGTTCCACCTAGAACTATTTTTCACAGAAAAGAAAATATTTGACTGAGTATTCTCCAAATACATCAACTAGCCATTCAATTGTCAATACAGGGATGGGTCTACTGGATCAAAGTCTCTCAACTTCTTCAGATCTGTCATCATGGGAGTTTTCCATGGATTTGCAATCCATTATCCCAGACTTCTGAAGAACCACTTCGATACACTTCCTTTGTCATAGGAAGATTTCAACACACTTTTGGTGTACAATGAGAGGCTTTGCACCAAGTTGCTTGAATCCATAGAAGGTCTTCTTTCATCTGCATACATGGGTCTCTTTCTGGTGAACCTCAAAACTTTGAGGTTTCTCTATATATGTGTCTTCTTCAATTAATTTGTTGAGAAGAACAATATTTACATCCATCTGATGTAAAATCCAACCCATGGACACTGAAAGAGATATAATGGCTTAGGTAGAGGTATATCTGGTTACTGGAACAAATTGTCATCATAGTCTTCTCCCTCCTTCTGGGAGAACCCTCTAGCCCTGAATTTCGCCTTGTATCTATCAAAGCTTCCATTTATAAGTCTTCAAGGATTCTTCAATGGATCATATCATTGGGGATTAGATCCCTCCTAATCCTAGCTTCATGCATGAATGAGAAATATCTAGAACTTCCTTGTTTTTATTCTGAGACTGCATGTTTCTGGAATTCTGCAATCAATTCCCTCTATCTGATAGAGTTCATGTTCCATCTATTGCATCTCTCTTTGCTTTCTGCAAAGTGTCACAAGCATGTCTTGGTTTCCTTTTGATTACTGACTCCCTTTGAGTTTCTATTTGTTCTGATTGTTGCTCATCTGGTATTTGTTGCAAGTATTGTATCATCCTTATAAACTTCTTCTATGATAGCTTCTGCAAAGGTTTGTCAACATATTTCACAAGTGTACCTTCTCGGAACAATACAATAAGAAAAATAAAGATCCAAGACAATATGTTTATGATCGAAACAAGAATAAGGACAAGGATAGAGACAATTGCTATAAGCCAGTAAATACATCTTCATGATAGCCTTCATGAGATAACCTACCTAAGACAACAAGAACAACAGTGTTTCCGATACAACAGTTTTCATATGAAGGACAGTTTCTTGGTAGCATTACTAAGATGATCTTGTCTGAGAACAAGAACAAGAAATATCTTCTAGAGGAGGTGTTATTTCATGCTTGCAAATAAGTACGCTGAGTAGTATAAGCTACTAAGTACTTATCAATACTCACTTAAGTGACAATAATAAAGATGTCAAAACTTGACATGAAAACCTGGAGTCTTGCTATTGTTCCACTTGGATTGCTTTTCTTCTGAGACAAGTATCCTTTCCGACCTGTCTTTTAAACTTAAAACAATATGCTCTCTTGACAAAAAATTGAGTTAGAGAATATGATCTCAACCTTATAATATCTTGACTAAAGTTAGCTTATAGTTTTAACTTTGACTAGAAGTTCATAATTCCATAACAACCAGAGACATATCAAGTCAAACCTGGAGAGTGTGTTGATCTTCTGAATTCACTAAATCCAAGATCACTGCTTTAGACAAGATCCCTTGTACATTTCCTACAAACACACTCATGCTAATGATACAAATTAAAAGAACATGTATAGGTACATACCTTTGTTACCCAACTGTGACGGTAAACCTTAGAATGACTTTGTTGGACCAGAGGTTTAGCTGCTAGAGGATTGGTAAACCTCATAATGTTCCTTTCTTGGGCACATCATACACTTTCTTTATGCTAGGTCTTTTGTCTTCATAAATTCCTTCCATTTTGACTTTTGACTAGTCAACCTTAGATTTTGACTTGGTCAAACATTGACTTTGACCAAAATTCCAAACATGACGTCTTGTCTTGGTGAGAGTACCAGGAGGTGCGCTAGCCTAGGGCACACTAGGTTATCCAGGAATTAGGTCAAGTGCTTCACTTAAGGTGCCTCAATATGAGGGTTAGGGTTTCGTTGATGCAACAAAAACTTTGACTGCAACTGAGCAAATCCTCCCAATCTACCTTTCAGTGGTTAGACTGTCCGAAGATAGTGTGGGCCCATAACCTGTTAGAATAAAATATATGTGCTCATTTTCACCATAGACAATATAACAATATTGTCACCCAACCATAGGCACGCAGCCACCCCCAAGCACATTAACCTTGACAGAAAGAATAATTCCGAAAGCAAACCCTAGTACCAATAGTCGACACCAAAGCTAGTGTACCAAGAAGAAAGTCCAAACTATAACCAAAGAAGAAAATCCAAACCATAACCCAAGACTAAGTCACTACTGCAACAGATGTAGTTCTCCTTCAGTCATGTGCACCACTTGTCCTTATGCAGTTGTGAGAGTGAGTGTGTCAAATGAGCCCTAGCTCCCTCTTATTTATAGTCCTCCAAGTGACCTAACTGGGTCGACTTCTACTTTTGGAGGAAAATAAATCAATATTAATTATTCTCTTGAGTCGAATTGTATTCTAGGGTTATTATCCAATGTTTAGGGTTTCTCTTGCTTCTTGAAATATTCTAGTCTTGTCAAAGGTTACACATAGAGGTTAATACCTCCTGCAACTACCATAATATCAACATTTTGTTTTCCTCATTTCAAAAAGATCTGTCGCATCCAAGGTCTATTCTAATACTTCTTCACTTTCAAAGTCATGGAATAAAGTATCATTAAGATCTTCAAAAGGGTCACAACTCATCATGTTCTCTTCTTGATGTGCAGGGGGAGCAAAGGCTTGGATGTCTTCATCAAGTGGAAGGGAAGATATAAGCACTTCGTCTTCATCAAATGTCTCATTCAGATATTCAACATGAGAAACTTCATCGGGATCTTCTTCAAGCTTTTCTTCATCCTCATCTATAGGAAAACCTTCTCTGCAAAGAGTGTCTTTGAGCTCTTGAAAAGTTTCTTGCAAATTTTGGGTAGTTGGCCGATAATGCCTGAGAAATTCTTCAATGGGTTTTGTAGAAGATGGGATACTCTTCGGCTTACATGAGTGTGCAAGCCAACTCCTTTGACTTGATTCCAATGAAGATACAAAAATTCATCAACACATCTTCATGTAGCACATTTAATCTTGAAGTATACTTCATATAATAGACGACATGGGTGACTGCTAGAGCTGGATCGCCATTAAATTTAGGGCAACTTGCCCTCCACTCTAGGGAACAATAATTTGGATATCCAGGGATATTCTGAATATCCAAAGAATGATAGACTTTATGGAAATCCCATGGTAAGTCTCGTGAGGCCATGGTTCCATTACTTAGGATAATACCTCAATGGAGTTGCCGGATGAACTCAAGGATCATCAAAGGATGGAAAAGGGGAAACAAGGAAAGGTGGGTTCTTGGAAGGTGGAGTCGTTAGATGATCTTCAAGAAGAGATCATCAAGGGTGGAAGGGGAATGTTCTTCAAGTGGAGTTGCTAGACAAGCTAAGGGAAGGATTTGGGATAGGTTGTCAATGTGTTATTAGGGTTCGGAAGAGGATTCAAAATTCTCCACGACAACGATGCCAAAATGTTATCGCACAATATATAGGTTGGGAAAATCCCGACCCAAACGACAAAATGGTGACAACTAAGAGAACACTTACCCACTGTCACCTTAGATAGGTATTCACGTCACTTTAGAGGTGAAGTGATCACCTCAAGGGGGAATCTTGATGACCCTAGGGGGAAATGAGACAAAAAGTGAGATGATGAGATGGATGCCCCTATAGGTCAAGTTTCTATGTGGAAGATGGATTTGATGACAGGTCTCGGTGGTGGCCAATGGTTGCCAAGAAGTATGAGTACTTGCAAAGGGTGATTGTACCTTCTCGAGACACAAAGAAAACCAAGTATGCACATAATGTATTAGGTGGACAAGCAAGTTAAGCTTGTTGTCCCTAATTGCAGAAGTAAACAAAGATATATATCAACAAAATAAATATTGTTAGAGCTTATAAAAAGATGTTAAAAGTCTATCAAATGATGCAAGAGAAAAGTTAGCAAAACACTAGTACAACTCAAGTGTAAAAGCATAAGACTTTAGCATCAATGTAAGGTTGGTATAGACAAGTATTGCAAAGATATATTTGCAGCCTTATGGTTGTACCAAACAAGTTTTTATAGCATAAAAATAAACCACCAAAAATCACAAGTAATCCATCAAAAATATGTGTTGAGACTAGTAGATTATAGGGGTAAATTATTAGCAATTTTTTACAGTTGAACTGTGAGTTATTTGGAGATTTGTTTAGGGTTTGTTGTGGCCCTAGTGGTTGTAGATTTGTTTTATTAAAATAGCAAGAAGTCCTTGAAAAAAAAAAACCCCTTAAAGGCCTTAGTGATCTTTAAGCACATATAATAGATTCAAACTTAGACAATTTCAATATCTTGTGATTTCGCATATCACAATGCAATGATTTTGTTTCTACAATGCAAGGAGATTAGTGCCTTTATCTATTGGGTTGTGGAGTCATAAAATTTAAAGAGCTATTTGAGCTACTTCCTTGGGGGTGTAATCCCTTTTACTTGTAAATGTGTTGAACCTGCACAAAATAGATCTATCTAAACAATAATACACACATTTGCAGAGAGAATTGGAGAAAGAAGAAGAAGTAGAGAAAGAATGGAAGAATTCTCATTAACTATTATGAAAAATGAATAGTTTAAACATGATATACTTTGTATAACTCAATGAGTTCAACTTGAGGATAACCAATGTGCCATAGTGGTGGTCTAGAGTGATCTGGACACACATTAATAGTTACGGGAGTGAACTGCCACCTATTCTAGTCTCTCAGGCAATTACGGGAGTGAACTGCCACCTATTCTAGTCTCTCAGGCAGTTACGGGAGTGAACTGCCACCTATTTGAGTTAACTAGTCAACTAGTCTTCAGTTAACTGACTGAATAGAGAGTAGTGAGGAGTTAACTCAGGGAATCAAGGCTAATGCGCTAGTTCGGTGATGATCCTAAGGCAAGGTCGAATTAGCATGGTGATGATCCCAATGCAACATCTAAACTCAACTCAACTAGTCAAACTGAAGTGTCAACTGAAAGAGAATATTCTCTAGGTGGAATATTCTCTCCTAAAATATAGGAGACTGGATAATGACTAATTATGATTAATAAACAAGGAAAAACCTTAGGAAAAAGAAATCCTAGGCATGTGTGAAGTAACTCCAACAGCCCCCCTGAACATCACTATGGTGAAAATAAAGATTGGGTCCCGGCAATGAGGCCATGTTAGATACTCAAGTACAAAATATACACTGAAAATAAAGTGAGGAAAGAGGGAAAACCTCATGGGAAAAACTCCCCCTCAAGGTACAATGTATATAAAAAGAAGAACTACAGTTGTAAGGCAATTGTGTCCTTCACTCCAAGACGACTTCGCAGAGAATGGAACTTCTGCTCAGTGAAGGTCTTGGTGAATATGTTTGTCGTCTGTTCTGTTGAAGGAAAGAACTGTAAGTCAATGATCCCCTCGTGTACTAAGTCTCGGATGTAGTGCATGTGGATCTCGATGTGCTTCGTCCACTGCCTCTGAACTGGATCTTTGCAGAACTTCAGAGTGCTCTAGTTGTCACACCAGATGATGATCGGTAGATGAAACTGAATGCCCAACTCAGTGAGAAAATGTTGTAGCCACATAGCATGAATGGTTATGTTAACTACCCTCTGTCCTCTGCCTCGGCTGAAGATAGAGCAATGGCAGCTTGCTTCTTGCTCGACCAACAGATAGGCTCGGAACCAAGACTGAGTGAGTAACCAGATGTGGACTTGCGATGAATGCTATCGCCAGCCCAGTCGGAATCAGTAAACCTAATGAGATCTAATGTAGATTCTGTTGCATAATGAATCCCAAAGGTGATGGTGCCCTATATGTATCGAAGGATACGCTTTGCATCTTTTCAATGTAGCTCATGCGGCTCCTGCATGAACCTGGAAACTGCGCCAACTGCATAGGATAGGTCTGGTCTGGAGTGTGTGAGATACAACAAAATCCCCACTAGATGTCTATACAATGTGTTGTCAACCAGTGGAGTCTCCCCGCCATCCTCAAGTTTGACTCCTGATAGGAAAGGAGTCAGAGAAAACTTGCATTCTGTCATGTGAAATCTCTCAAGGAGATCTCGTGCATACTTGGCCTGAGACAGTTTGATGCCTGATGCATCTTGACTGATCTTGAGTCCAATGAAGAAGTGTCGCAGACCCATGTCCGTCATCAAAAACATTTCATGTAGAATCCTCTTGACTGCAGCAATCGTTGAAGTCGAGCACTTGGTGATCAACAAATCATTGACATACAAAACTAAAAGTAGAAGTGAATCAGTCATCTTGAGCATGTAGACATTCGGGTCTGATTTACAACGTACAAAGTTCTGTGACAACAGGTGGGAGTACATCTTGGCATACCATTCCCTTGGAGCCTGCTTGAGGCCATAAAGTGACTTCTTCAATCGATAGACCAAAGATGAGTCCTGCATAAATCCTTGGGGTTTCGCCATGTAGATCTCCTCAGAGAGATCACCATGAAGAAATGCATTCTTCATGTCCATCTGATGGACTTCCCATCCCTTGTCTGCCACAATGGCAAGTGCCAATCGTATGGAATCCATCTTCGCTACTGGAGCGAAGGTCTCATCATAGTAAATACCATGAACCTGCTAAAAGCCTTTGGCGACAAACCTGGCTTTGTATCTATTGATCTGTCCATCCACTGCACTCTTGGTCCTATAGACCCATCTGCATCTGACAAGTTTCCTCCCAGAAGGAAGGGGTACCAGATCCCAAGTCTGGTTCTCGAGGAGGGAGTTGTACTCCTCCTCCATGGCGGATTCCTAAAAGGGATTTCTAGCAGCCTCGCCATAAGACTGTGGATCTGAATATTGAACCAAGAAAAGATGCCTGGAAGGAAATGGTTCAATGGCAGTGAGTGCAATAGGAGGCTCCTCGAAATAAGATTGAGTCCTCCTAGTATCGGTTGGATCACCCACGAGATCCCCTACATCCTGAAGAGTAGTCTGTGCCCACTTAGGCCTCTATTCTGGCTCTGCAACTACATCTGGATGCTCTGACTCTGTATCTGACTGTACTGACTCTGAATATGAATTATCTGAGTCCTCTAAATCAGAACTCTCATCTGAAGAAGAGTCGCCATGTGCATGCTCATCATCTCGGACAGGTGGAAGAATGAAGGTGTCTGCATGCGGCTGTTGAGGTGCATGCGAGACACTTTCTTCGAATTGGACACTACGCTCAATGATGATTCGGTCCGTGGAAATATCAATAAGTCAATATCCCTTCACACCGTCAGGGTATCCAACAAAAATGCACTCGGTGCTCTGTGGATCAAGTGCCTTACTCTTTTAAGAGGGAATCCGGGCCCATGCACGTGAACCAAAAATGCGAAAGTAGGTCACTTCCGGTTTGAGGCTGCTCCAAGCCTCATAGGGGGTCTTATCCTTGACAGATCTATGGGGAGATCTGTTTTGGATGTATGTTGCACAGTTAAGTGCTTTGGCCCATAGTCTCCGTGGTAGTGACTTTGCATGTAACATGCAAGATGCCATCTCCTTTAGAGATCGATTTTTCCGCTCAACAACTCCGTTTTGTTGTGGAGTATAGGGAACTGTGTGCTGCATTTGAATCCCTACCTCATGGCAAAGATTGTGGATCTCATGATTCACATACTCTCCCCCGTTATCAGTTCGGAGAACTTTGATCTTCTTTCCGGACTGTGTCTAAACCAAAGCTTTGAAATCTTTGAGGTATTGAAAGACCTCATATTTTTTCCTAAGAAAGTAGATCCATGTAAAACGTGAGAAATCGTCAACAAAAATGAGAACAAACCTCAATTTGTTGATCGATGGATGCAGAAAAGGACCCATGAGATCACTGTGGATCAGATCTAAAGGTGTGGAAGCTCGCTGAGACTTTCCCTTGTCGAATTTCTCTTGAGGGTGTTTTCCGAGAACACATCCCTCACATACTCCCTTGGAGAAATGGATGTCTGGTAGACCATCAACTAATCTTTGCTTGCTAAGATGTTGCATGTATGTAAAATTCAAATTTCCAAATCTTTCATGCCATATCCTACTACTTTCATCAGCATGAGTAAGCAGTAAAGAAAAATCAGGTTCAATGAATTCAGAAAATGTATACAATCTAGACTGATGATTTACCTCACCGGTAGCAACCCTGGAATTGGTTTGCATGTCGTAGATGTCCACAGAATTTGGTGTGAATACGATTTTCTTTTCGGTGCCAGAATTCGTCATTTGATACACAGAGAGAAGGTTGACAGAAAGCTTGGGAACATGCAACACATTCTCGAAGCTTCCATTGGTGAGTTCAATCCTTCTTTTGTCGGTGACTTCGACAGAAGAGTTGTTCCCCATCAGAATAGGAGGACCTTTTCATGCATCCAAATAAGAATAGACTGCTTCTGATGCATCCATGTGATGTGATGCTCCCGAATCAACGATCCAAGCATCGAGAGAGGAGTTGATTGCAATCAAGGCATGGATAGAATTGCCTTTCTTGGAATTCGGATATTCTGGCTTCTTCTTCTTTTCACCTTCAGGAATGTGATCTCCAAGGTTATTTTGCTGAAGTATTTGAGACATCAGATCTATTTGTTTTTGCATGCATGCGGATTCCGGATGGAATCCTTTGTGACAGTACGTGCATTTCTCCCATTTTCTTCCCTTTTCCCCTTTGGATCCAGAGGCATCAGTGAAGGATTTTGTGTACCCTTCCTTCTTCAGATGTGCATGAGATTTCCGTTTATATTTATCTTTAGATTACTGATATTTGTGGCTGCCATAATGCATAGTGAGTGCATGCACCCTTGGGCCTTTGATTGTGCCCATGTTGATGAGCTTGGTTTTCTCTTGTGTCAAGGATTCTATAAAGTCCTCAAGAGAAGGCATATTCCAAGTGGCTCCAGAGGCGAATCTGACAATATGGAATGTAGATACGAATACAGAGAATTCAGGACCAAGCTTGGAGAGAATGGTGAGAACCATTTGTTTCTCCTCCTTCGATTTATCAACCCCGCAAGCTTTGAGTTGCGACAGTAGATCCTTGAATTTAGTAAAGAAATCTTGGATATTCTCGAAGATTTTTGGATCCAATGTGAGAAGCTCCACCTCCATCATGTGTCCCCTCATCTCATCATGTTTTCCAAAGATCCCTTCCAAGGTGGTCCAGGCTTCATTGGGAGTCTTACAGGAAGATATATGAAAAAGGAGATCGAGAGAAATAAGACTGCAAATTGTTCTGAGTGCCTCATCCATGCGATTTAAGTACTTGGATTT
>JZKD02S1974172.1:22611-33716 GCA_000966675.3 Picea glauca | reverse complement strand
ATACACACATTTGCAGAGAGAATTGGAGAAAGAAGAAGAAGTAGAGAAAGAATGGAAGAATTATCATTAACCGTTATGAAAAATGAATAGTTTACACATGATATACTCTGTATAAATCAATGAGTTCGACTTGAGGATAACCAATGAGCCATAGTGGTGGTATAGAGTGATTTGAAACCACACTAGCACAATTTTGATGATGATGGCCATAATACCTGACTTGTACCTTATGGAGCAAGACCCAATGTCTTTCGGAGGCCAGATGATGTGGTGGATACCATCGTGACGAACCTGGAGTTGTGGTGGTGAGGTGGGTCTTTTTATGTGCAAGTGGACACTATTGGTCAAGCTATCTCTCGGTACTCCATGTCTGCAACCTGAGGGCCTCGAGACATCATCTCCTTAGTTATCCCTAGGAGTTGGGGATAACACATGGTATATTTGTCAGTACTATTCTCAATGATTGTTTTTGTGTCACATGTAGAAATTGTTATAATTTATTTTCTTAAATTTAATTTTCATTTGGCGTTAGCAAAACTCAAGGCTTAAAAGTATCATATCCACTCTATGCTTAAAGGGACCCATACTCTTATTGTGGCACATTGTTCAATATAAATGAATCACCTTAATAGAGGTTGAAGTTGACCTAATTGTTGGAATTTGTTCAATACTGAGAGGGGGGGGGGTGAATCAATATTGTTTCTTTTTTCTCAAATTAAATTAATTATTTATTAATTCATAACATTTTATCAACAAGAATGTACATAACTCTGAATTTTAAATGTAACAATCATAAAAATTATATATCATTTACAAGTTACAGTTTGTAAGAGACACAAATCTCTCTTCTTTTGAGCACCAACTCAAGGAGACACCAATTCCCTATTTTCCAAGCACTAACTTGAGGAAGCACCAACTCCCTGTAGATCAGGCTCCAACCTGTAAAGGACTCCAATCCTATGTTTTTCAAGCTCCAACTTGAGGAATCTGCAACTCCATGCTTCATGCTTCAACCTGTAGAGGACTCCAATCCTCCCTTACTCCTCTCTTCCACCCTCACTTCATGTGCATGTTTCAAGTTTCATATACTTCCTTGGACTATGCTTCTGTTTTTTATCTTCTGAATTAGACCACATAGATACTCTCTTTCCACTATACCTTTCTGTTTATATAGTATTCCAATAGGTATGAAATTGAAACACTGTGTCTCTTCATATGAACCAATGCACCTCTTCATTTAATTTAATAATAATGCTATCATTTTGTCATTAAAAGTTTTGTTTTTAATTTCAAAAGACTTCAATTTGTAAATTGTTCAGCATTAATGGAATATTTGGGTGCTAAAAATTGTTTACAATTGTTTTAACAATTGTTTGAATGAATCCTGAAGCTGAAGTGTAAATTATCTTAATTGTATTTTTAGTTCTTATGAGTCGATCTCAGTTGTGGATTTGAATTTTTTTTATTTTGGTCCCACACTTCCATATTGATCCAACGATTTGCACTCAATCTTTGTTGTCCACTGTTGATCCAATCATTGTTCCTCTAAAATTACTCCAGGAATTGTATTTGTTGGATCATTGAAGATCAAGAAATATGATCTATAAACATGAGGCTTATAGCCTATCTATCTCACCAACACTGAATTATCTGTTTAAAACAATTATAACTCTGGTTGTTTATATGACAGGAAATTCTCGACCACTCAAGCCACAAGTCGAGTCGGAAAATAAAATAGATTTGACCACCCAAAATTTGAAATGAGTTGGCCAAACTTCAAGTCAGTTCGAGGAAAAATAAGTCGACCAAAGTCGAGCCAGAAAATAAAATAGAGTCGACCACCCGAAAGTCAAAGTGGAAAAATTGAGTCGGGCAAAATGCAAGTCATGTCGAGGCGAAGTAAGTCGACTAAAGTATAGTTGACCAAGAGTCAAGAAATGCAAGTCAAAATCTAAGGAAATGCAAGTCGAAGTCGAAGGCAAAGCAAGTCGAAATTGAAGGCAATGCTAGTCGAAGTTATCCAAGTTGGAGTCAGAGGAAATATAAGTCGAAGTTTATCCAAGTCAAAGATCAAGATGTCTAATAGAGACTCTTATAACATACCCTTTTACACATTTTATTGAGAACCAGACTTTGATCTTTCCCCTTTGCATTTAGATAGGATAAATTTATTATCCATAAGTATTTATTATTTTTAGACAATGCAGGAGTTTGAAAATATCATATGCACAATTTTGATGATGATGGCCATAATATTGACCTCTTTGCATCAATGTCAATACCAACATCATATACCCTTTTTGACATTAGTGTCAAATTCATAACATTATGTCCAATATTGAGCATATTGATATTCTTTGACATCAATGCCAACACCATGTCCAACATTCTCCCCCTTTAGCATTGATGGAAACACAGTAAAAACCCCTATTTTTTAATTGAGTTTTATTGTTTATCCTCCCCCTTTGACAGGAATGGAAGAAGAGATATTTCCCTGCTCCCTTTGAGGTTATGTTCCCCCTGTCCATGTACTCCTCCTCTAATGGAACCCATATAAGTTAATTAGATATGGATATTACCCCCTGTTATCCCCATTTTGTGGGATAACTAAGGAGATGATGTCTCGAGGCCCTCAGGTTGCGGACATGGAGTACTGAGAGACAACTTGATCATAAGTGTCCACTTTCATAGATGGAGACCCACCTGTTAGCGTCAGAAGTCACTCCTGGATTGCTTGCAGGAGCAGAGCCTGACGCCCATCAGTTTTATGTCACGATAGTTTTTAATGGGTGATCAAATGGGTAGAGACTCAGGGAGATATCACTCTAACTCAGGGACTAGGTTTGGCATGTAAGGAACAAAGGAGGTCTTGATCTAACTTCAGCCAGTGGGTTGATTAAAAGATGAACAGGTGGAAGACTTGGTAAGAAGGGTGAGCAAACTACTTTGGGCAACAGGCTTTCAGCAGTTTGCAGAAGAAAAACTTTGAATGCAAGTTCCTCTTGGTTCAGGGTCTCAAGAAACTGAAAAGGGGACTTGACTGGATCCTCCAATTCAAAGTCACTCAGCGCTGAGAGAATCACAATGATTGATTAGAAACAATGTAACTGCTACAGTGATCCAATTCAACATCATCCTATAACAGTTACAACTCGACTGGATCCTCCAATCCCGAGTTGCTCTAACACAGTGTAAACAAAGACATGAAAGAAACTGGCATTCATAAGGCAAGAAGTCTCAAGAGTCCATGCATAACCAGAATAACAGTGCTTCATTTAAGCTTTACAACCGGGAGCTCCGCTCAACCATCGATAGATACAAAAATGGCGAAAATGCCTACATATACTCAAAACAACAATGGCAACAAAATCGAGACGTTGCATTAAAAACTTTGCATCTGCATGGCTTCTGACAATCTGCTCCTACAGTCTCTGAATGATTGTGCACCTCAGGTAGACGCAATCGAACTCCTGACAGCTCCGTGGGCGAATTGACGTGCTTTTAATTTGTCGCCGGACTTTCCCATTATGGCGGAGATGATGTCTAACCACCGCCAACTACCTCAATAACTACTTCATTGGGATTGAGAATGGCCCGACCAACATGGCACTTTTGGGACATGGAAGGCCCCTCGCGCTGCCACCTGGATTAGCTGAATGACCCGATGAATAGACGTGGAGGCCATCGTGAAGGCTGGGGGGGGTAATGGGAGTGGTGGCGCCAAGACTATGAGGGGAAGACGAGAGGTGATGAGGTGTGGGAGATGTGACAGGGGAAGACACGGCGGGAAGAAATAAGCGAAGGGGGGAGGAGGTGGGATAGAACGGGCACATTATTTATGGGGGGATGACGTGGAAGGGAGCGGGACACATGACATGTGGTGAGTGGATGATGAGATGGGGAAGGGACCATATGGATGGAAAGAGGGGAGATGGACAGATGTCGGAGGACGAGGAGGGGCTAAAGGGAACGAGCCTCGTCACGCGGTCAGGTGGAGAACAGCTGGCAGGGGAAGAATGGTACAAAAGGTGACATGGCAGGAAGGGGGGGCCCACGTGGTTAAACACAGAAAGACAACGGAGGTTTGGATCGCCCGTGCGCCATTGATCCGGGCACTCTAATCGTAGCCGTCGGAGAGATGCGCCCCCGATTCCGGACTCGCCCCCTCTGCTTAAAGGTAGAAAGGCGGGGGAGGGGTCCAGAATTGCCTTGTGCACCATTGATCTGGGCGCTCTAATCGCAGATGTTGGAGAGATGCGCCCCCGATTCCGGACCCCCCCCCCTCCGCTTAAAGGTAGAAACGCAGGGGGGCTCCGGAATTCTATGTACACCGTTGATCTGGGCACGCGGATGTCTGCCGTCCAGATTCACTTGCCACTTACCACAGGTGCATTTTGCGTCCCGAACCTAGGGTAAGTGGGTTTTTACCCACTCCCTCACATTTTATCCCCTTCTACAAGAAATGTCGCTAACATTAGGCTCCATGGGGGATAGAGTCGTCCCTGTGATGCTCTAAGGACTCTTTTGCAGATTTAGTGCCTTGCTGTTGGGCTATGGAGTCACTTATTAAGCTGAAAACAAAAACAATATTTACAAAAACAAAAGAGGAACCGACTACAGCTTACAAAAAACATTTTTTCAAGAAATGCCCATTTACTGGGCCACTAAAAACTTCTTGGCCTTCCAGATCCTGCAACCTGTAAGTGTTGTTTGAAAGTACTTCAGAGATATTGAAAGGCCCAAACCAGAGGGCATCAAACTTACTGTGCTTTCCCCTATCCTGCCTGGGTGCATCCCATTTGAGCACCAGATCACCCTGCTCGAAATCTTCCTTTTTGCTCTTCTTGTCAAAGGTTTTCTTGATCTTCTACTGATGATCGTGGGCCCTGTTCATAACCTGTTCCCTGATCTGCTATACTTCCACCATCTGATGAATCCTTCTGACCATATGGTCAGGCTCTCCTTCAATGTCCTGGAGGAATTTCGCTACAGATAAAGCGAGCTGAGTAGGGAAAACAACCTTTGTTCCATAAACAAGTTGGAAAGGTGAGATGCCCAGGGACTTCTTTGTTGTCACCCGATCATCCCATAGAGCAAATTTGAGCTTTGAATCCCAAGCCCTTTTATTGTCTTCCAGTAATTTCTTAATGAGCTTGATCAGAATTTTATTGGAAGATTTTGCCAGTCCATTTCCTTGAGGATAATAGGGAGTAGAGTGAATCAGTGAAATCTCAAACTGTTCATAGAACTTGACTAGAGGCTCAGACTTGAAAGAGGCGACATTGTCAGTGACAATTCTGCTAGGGAAACCAAATCTGGCTAAGATGTCTTCCAGGAAGTTGATAATTACTTTCTGAGAAGTGCTCCTGGTGGGGACAGGTTCTATCCACTTGGTGAAATAGTCTGTTGCAGTCAGGATCCATCTGTGCTAGCCACTTGAGGGAGGATGAATTTATCCAATGAAGTCCAATCCCAACTGCTGAAAGGGTGCTGAAACCACTATAGGCTTTAATGGCAGAGATTTGAGTTGCTGCTTTCCTGATAACTTTTGGCATTTGATGCAAGCTCTGATTTCTCTGCAAACATCAAGGAATAAAGTGGGCCAGTAATACCCAGCCCGGAGGATCTTATGGGTTGTGGTCTTCCAGAAATGATGACCTCCGCAAAGGCCGCTGTGGAAATTAAACGTAACCTATTGGGCTTCTTGTGGGTCCAGGCACCTTAAAAATACCCCTAGAGGGTCTTTCCAGTACAAGGCTTGGTCAATGAGGCAATATCTGACCGCCTTGAGCTTTAAAGCTCTCGCCTTGATTTTTTCCATTCCATCAGGAGGCCTCAATTCTTGCAGAAAGTACAAGATATCCTTGTACCAGGGGCATGCTGTTAGTGATAGGGCACCCTGAGAATTCTTGTTGGATGGCTCGGCTTTCTCATTGATGAAGTTAATCCCCAAGGCTTTTCAATTGGATTCATCCAACAACTTGGCCAAACCCTGCCCCTTTATCAACTTGGTGGGCTTAATCTCCAGATCAAACTCTAGGATCTTGGCAATCCATTTACCTCTCCTCCCATCTATGTCTGGCTGTATAAGAATGTCCTTCATAGAGGCTGAAGGAACGTATGCGGTGACCTTTGAGTGCAAGACATAGACTCTGAAAGCTTTAAGAGATTTCACCAAGGCATAGGCCTGCTTCTCCATGATCTCGTACCGGACTTCTGCATCTCTCAATGCCTTGCTAAAGAACGAAATGTGTTGTTCTCACCCTTCCTCATTCTTCTGCAACAAGACCGCTGCTACTGTATCATAAGAAGCAAAAGAAAAAATCAGAAAATCTCTGGAATAATCAGGACTGATTAGAACAGGTGCCTCAGTCAATGCTTTCTTTATTAGGATGAAAGATTCTCGTGATTCAGCAGTCCATCTAACTTCATTTTCCTTCCTGAGCATGGTTGTGATGTGTTTCACTAGTTCAGCAAAACTTGAGACAAATCTCCTCAGAAAATTAATCTTCCCCAAAAAGGCCTGAACTTCCCTCTTAGATTTGGGAAGTGACAGGGTTTGAATTGTTTCTACCCTGCTAGGATCAATCCTTACTCCCTTTTCTGATACTATATGACCTAACAACTTCCCTTCCTTCATAGCAAACAAATATTTCTTGGGATTTAGGGCAACGCCAAACCTGCGACACTTCAAAAAAACTTTTCTCAGGTGGCAGCAGCGTTCTTTGTCAGACCTGGAGAAGATTGTTATGTCATCCAGATAGATCACCACAAACTTATCTTTCTCCCCGATGAAGGCTATGTCCATGGCTCGCTGAAATGTGGCTCCTGCATTCATCAACCCAAAAGGCATTTTGGCATACATGAATGTGCCCCAAGGGGTGGTGAAGGCTGTTTTTTCTCTATCTCCAGGCATGACCGATATCTGATTATAGCCAGAAAAACCGTCGATCATGGAAATCCTGAATGCACCGGTTACCCTCTGCAATATGTGTTCCATGTTGGGCAGGGGATAATTATCTTTCTTTGAGCTCCTGTTCAGGTTCCTGAAGTCGACACAAAGCCTGATTTCTCCACTTTTCTTCCTTACCGGAACCAAATTGGCCACCCATTCGGAATATCTTAAGGGGATGATGATTTGGGCCTCTAATAGCTTCTTCACTTCTTTCTCCATGACAGGCAGCAACATGGGATTTATCTGTCTTAGCTTCTGCCTGAATGGCTTAGCCACTTCCTTCAGTGGGATCTTGTGTTCAATGACGGATGTGTCATATGTCTTGAGGTCTTCGTAGGTCCATGCAAACACATCAACAAACTCTCTCAGCAACTCAGTATATTCGGCCCTATGTTCTCTGGTCAAACCCCTTGACAACCTGACAAACTTAGGTTCCTTTGGTGTGCCAATGTTTCACTCGGCTGTGTCAGCATCTTCATCCAAAACCCTGCCCTTTACTGCCACATCATTCCCATCGAACAATCTTTCTAAAGGGACTAGTCCCCTCGGAATGTAATTGCTAGGCAGTTGAATAATCTGGTGGTTAGCAATTTTATTTAAAAACACCTCCGGGTGAGGGTCACCTTCCAGGTCAGGATCCTGATCAATGTGCAACCCAGAAAACTCATCAACAGATTGGAGAAATTTTTCAATCTCCAGATCATCTTCGAATACCTTCCAATGCTTGACAGTGTCCGGTACAGAGGGCCTATATTTCACTTCAACATCAGATTTGAATTTGGACGGCAAGGACACTTTGAAATTGCTTGCTGATGTAGCCAAGGAATCTGCCACTGTGTTCTCCTCTCTTGGGATGAACGAAATGTTGAATGCTAAGAAGAAACTGTCAATCAGGTCCCATACCTCATTTCTGTAGCTTCTGAGTCGAGGATGCTTGGCCTGATAAGCGTTTCTGATCTGCTGGACTACCAACTCTGCATCTCCAAACGCTGCTACCTCCTGGATTCCCATTTCCCTTGCAGCTCTTAATCCTAGGATGAGAGATTCATATTCTTCCACATTGTTGGTAGCTTCAAATTCTAGTTTGTATGACAGGTCTATGGTTTCCTAAGTAGGCGACACAAAAGATACCCCAGCACCAGCGCCTTCTATGGAACAGGCTCCATCAAAACACATTTTCCAAACTGGGGTGATGGAGGGAGGAAATTTATGAGAAGCGGTGGGCTGATTTCTGAGTTTCAGAGGAGGGTCGGGAGCATTAGTGAATTGTAGCACACTAGAACCTAAATCAGTATCCAAGGAAAAAATGGGGTGGTTGGTAGGGTTGGCCTCATCACTGATTATATAAGTCAGTTGGGCTTCTCTGTATAGCCTCCTGTGTTCTCCTCCAAACACTGGGATAGTAGCATATGTTAGGTCCATCTACAAAGTTCCCCCCAGTATTTTTATCCAAGATCTTGATAATAACATACCGAACTTGGGGGGGACATCAGCTACTACGACATCCATGACCACACTTTTCATGGGCAGTTGAAACAAGGTCACAACCAGGTCTTTAATAACTCCAAGACATTGAACTCTCCTGGAGTCAAAGGAATAGAGGTCATGATAGGCTCGGGTGACTTCTAGCCCTAACTCTTCCATGACAGTTTTGGGCATGAGGTTGTGAGAAGCCTTTGAATCCATCAAGCAATTGTGCAACACTTTATCATGTATGTTCAGGGATGTGTAGAAAGGGGGGTATGAGTCATCTCTATATTCTACCATGGGGCCTAGGACAACTGCTGGCTTTTCATCTTGGAGGTTTATGGAGTCTGTGGGAAGGCATGAGGCTTCAGACTGTAAAAGCTCATAGAAGCGTTTTTTGAATTCTTCATGCTTAATTAGCTCGGTGAGGGGCACAGGGATTCTGATCTTTTGAATCTCATGCTCGAAATTAAAAGAAGATGTAAGCTTTGGGATTTCTTTTATTTCAGGAACATGATTGTGGACAATGGGAGAGAGTGATTGATCCTTATTACCTCTGTGACTATCTGCTACTTCATTAGCAGGCTTCCCTGTTCTAGTGGACTGCTCAGGAATATCAGGTGCTACTGTCTTTTTGTTGGACCTCAGGTTGTACCTGCCTTGGCCGCCGCCAGCCTTGTCTCCCTTGCTCAATTCATTTAGATGACTGTCCATGAGAGACTCCTCGTAAGATGATTGAGTGAGATGAGGAAAATGAGGAGTGTCTCCACAGCAGTGGATTTCAGGATCAAGCTCATATGTTTCTCTTTCTTCCTCATTGGCCACAAAATTGTTCTGAAGAGGGGCCTGAATTTTATGGTCATCTCTGTCTCTTCCCCTTTCTCTCTTCATAGTCGGGGGAGCCATATTGTTTGGCCTCCTGAAACCTCCTTTGTTTTCGGCGTTTTGAGGGACTTTGTATGCTTGCTTTCCCTCCACCTTCATTCTCTCCATCTCTGCAGACAGAGACTTCACCATCTTGGTCAACTCATCCACTTGAGGGTGAGGCACCGAGGAGACAGAAGTTGAAGCTTCAAATCTTCCTTTCCTCCTGTCTGCATCAGTCTTGCTCCTCAGTCTATCAACTGCTAATACATTAGATTCCACTTCTACGACTACGTCTTTCATTTGAGCTAGGGAGGTAGCTCTTCTTTCTCTCAATAGAAGACAGAAATCAGGGTCGAATGCACTAGCATAGGAAATTTGGGCAGAGGCTTATGAGGGATTTATCTCTGCAGGAATCTTATTATACATCTTATTGAATCTTTTGGAGAAGTCAGAGACAGACTCTCCTTCCATTTTCTTCAAAGACCCAAACTCTGTCATGTAATACATGAAATCCTTCCTATCTCCCCACTGCCTCAGGAAAACACTATCCAGAGCTTCAATCCCAGCAATAGATCTGGGGGCCAATCCTCTAAACCACTTCCTCACCTCACCATCCAGGATTTGGAAGAAGACTCTCATCCAGACATATTCATTTTCAATGTTCAGGTTGTCTGCATAACTGTAGAAAGCAGCCAGGTTCTCTTCAGTAGTTATGTCCCCTTCTCTAGTGAACTTGGGCATATACTTCAAGTAATCTCCAGTAGGGAGACGATTCATAGGATGGGGTAGGACTAAGGGAGCATATCGGGCAACAACTATGGCGTCCATTCTAGTTAGAGGGGGATTAGCACCAGCCATAGGAACAACGGGTGTGGAAGAACTATGGGGCGATGAGGCTTGAAACGGAAAGATGGGAGTTAAGCTTACAGAGTGGAAGGGGGAATGTGGCAAATCTGGAGAACAGGATTGTATGCTCGGAGGCGTAGAAATCTCTCTTCCCCCAGCAACAGTAACAACATGATGAGGTGTGGTAAAACCCTGAGTAGGAGAAAATTCAGAGGAACTAGGTTTGAACCATGGTACCACCTCTGGGGAGAAAGGAGTGACAAGAACTTCTCCTACTAATCTGAGGCCAAGAGGAGAAAAACCAGCAGGAACACTCTCGAAATTTAGACTGCGGGAAACTCCGACGGGAGGTGATGTAACAGGATGAAACGAGGGGGGAGGGGTTTCTATAGAAACATGCAAATCATCAAAAATACATGTTTTAGCATTAGAGGCACCGTCTCCCAAGGACTTACCCTTTCTGATAACTTTCTTTGGGTCTGCTTCAGGTGGTGCTAATGGAAGCTGTGGATTGGACCTCGTGTGTCTGCCTCTCGAAGCCACGACTGAAACAATGGAAATGCTTCTGGGTTCGCATCAATGGAATTCCCCAGCGGAGTTGCGTCAGTGGAGTCGCCAGGTGCATAGTATCAATCTCAGTAGTTTTGATATCTGATGCACCTTCAGAATCAGTTGATCGTTGTCGTTCAATCCCGGGGAAAATGTTCAACTTCGTCCCCGGCAACGGTGCCATAAATGTTAGCGTCAGAAGTCACTCCTGGATTGCTTGCAGGAGCAGAGCCCGATGCCCATCAGTTTTATGTCACGATAGTTTTTAATGGGTGATCAAATGGGTAGAGACTCGGGGAGATATCACTCTAACTCAGGGACTAGGTCTAGCATGTAAGGAACAAAGGAGGTCTTGATCTAACTTCAGCCAGTGGGTTGATTAAAAGATGAACAGGTGGAAGACTTGGTAAGAAGGGTGAGC
>JZKD02S1974161.1:39293-53074 GCA_000966675.3 Picea glauca | reverse complement strand
GATTAAAATAAAATGGAAGTAGATAATGAAGTGCAGGTAGGAAGGGTTTGGGATTAGAGTTTCTCACAAAATCAAAAGCAAAAATTAGAGACTAACATTGGCTCCTTCTGGGGATGGAGTTTTGATAATAAAATCCAAGAACTGTAGACCAATGCCTTTTCCTTTATCTCTGATTCACTGATCTCCCTGCATCTGTTAGTATTTTATTCCTAGCATAACTATAAAAACAAGTCCATTGGGTATATGGAGTCTTTATTGAAAAGAAAACCTACTGTACTAACTGAAAACCTGATGAGTCATTAGAGAAAATAGTTCTTCAAGATCCTCCCATTCACTGGGCCCCCAAAAGTTTATGTGTTGTCTAAATTATGCAGGAGAAAAGTGTTATTGTTCATTACCTTGGCTATTCTGAAAGGAACATACCATAGGTTATCGAACTTACCATGTTTTTGTTTATCTTCTCTCCTGGCATCCCATCTTAACACCAAATCTCCCTCATTGAAAATATATTTCTTAGTCCCCTTATCGAATGCAGCCTTGACTTTTCTTTGGTGAGCAGCAACATTCTGACTCACCTATTCTCTGACTTGCTGAACTTCAATCATTTGAAAAATTCTCCTTTGGATATCATTGGGTTCTTCTAACTCTTCTTGTACAAACTTTAAAACTGGCAGGCCCAATTGAGTTGGAAGAATAGATTATGTCCCATATACCATTTGTAAAGGAGATGTCCCAATATACTTCTTGTTGCTGATACGATCAGCCCAAAGGGAAAACTTTAACTTGGAATCCCATGATTTTTTATTTTCTACCAGTAGTTTTTTTATAATTCTTATCAGAGTCTCACTGGAATATTCTTCCAATCTGTTCCCTTGGGGGTAGTAGGGAGTAGAATGAACCAATTTGATACTATACTTATTGCAGAATTCAATCATGGAATTTGATTTAAAAGCCTTTGCATTATCAGTGACCAGTTTTTTAGGACAGGAAAACTTGGAAAAAATATATCCTTCTAGAAATTCCATGATTACCTTGTTTGTTGTATTCCAAGTCAGAATTGCTTCGATCCACTTTGTAAAATAATCTGTGGTTGTAAGAATCCATATATGTTGTCTTGAAGATGACAGATTAATCTCTCCAATGAAGTCCAATCCCCATTCTTGAAATGGTCCATGGGTGAGGATTGGTTTCAGAGGCAAAGATATAAGTTTATGCTTTCCAGCAAGTTTCTGATAGGGTTCACATGCCCTGACCTGAGCAAAAATATTTGAGAATAGAACTGGCCAGTAATAGCCTTCCCTAAGAATATTGAAGGCAGTAGCCTTCCAATGATGATGGCCTCTGTAGACACCATGATGCAGATCATGAGAAATTTGTTTAGCTTCTTTTTCATCAACACACCTCAACAGAAAACCATTAGGGTCTTTCCAGAATAGGGTCTAATCAACAATGCAGTACTTTACTGCTCTTAACTTTAATGATCTGAATTTTGATTTATCCAACTCTAGGGGAGATTGAAAGTTCAGCAAAAAAAATACAATATCTTTGTACCATGGTGAAGAAGCATACTTGTTGTTTACCTATGAATTTGTTTCTTCAATATGGACAGAAGAATCCTGTGTCTTGTCTGAAAGATGGTACAACCCAATTGCTTTGCAATTAGACTCTGTCATTAATTTGGCAAGACCTTTTTCTTTTATCAGCTGAGTAGGCTTTGTGGTGAGATCATACTCCAGGATTTTTGTTATCCATTTCCCTCACTTTCCTTCACAATCAGGCTGAACCAATATTTCTTTGACTTCACTGCTTGGGACATAAGTTGTAATCTTAGATTGAAGAACATATACTCTGAAGGATTTCAGAGCCTTTAACAAGGCATAGGCCTGTTTTTCGATTATATCATACTTCAATTCAGAGTCTTTGAGGGTTTTTTCTAAAGAAAGAGATGGGTTTCTCATATCCTTGCTCATTTCTTTGTAGAAGAACAACAACTATGGTATTTTCTGATGAAAATGAAAAAATCATGAATTCTTTGGAGTAATCTGGGCTAATTAGAAAAGGCGCATGAACAATAGCCTGCTTGATCCTTTCAAAGGATTCTTTCTCTTCTAGTATCCACTTAATTTATACATCCTTTTTCAACATGTCAATAATGTACTTGATAATCTCTGCAAAGTTAGGTATAAACCTCCTTAAAAAATTAATTTTACCAATGAAGGACTAAATAGACTTTTTGTTTCTCGGAATGTCTATTTGTTGGATAGCCTTTACTCTTTCAGGATCTATTTTAATACCTTTAGGTGAAACGATGTGTCCTAAAATCTTTCCTTCCTCCATGGAAAAATGTGATTTTTTGGGATTAAGTGATATACCGTACCTCCTACACTTCTCAAAGGTCTGCTTCAAGTGTTGTAAATGTTCTTAGTCGGATGCTGAAAATATAGTGATGTCATCAAGGTAAATAACCACAAACCTATCTTTCTCCCCAATGAAAACGATGTCCATATCCATTTGGAATGTGGCTCCTGTGTTCATCAATCTGAAAGGCATATTTTCATACATAAAAGTGCCCCAAGGAGTGGTAAAAGTTGTTTTTGTTTTGTCCTCTTCCATTATTGATATTTGACTGTACCCTGAGTATCCATCAAGCATAGAGATCCTCTTTGCACCAACAACTCTTTGTAAGATATAATCCATTTTTGGTAACGGATAATTGTCTTTCAAAGAGCACCTATTTAGATTCCTGAAGTCCACATAGAGCCTTATCTCTCTGTTCTTCTTCCTGATAAGTACAAGGTTGGCTACCCATTCTGAGTATCTCAATGGCACTATGATTTTTTCTTCCAGCAACCTTTTCATCTCCTTTTCTATTATAGTTAACAGTAAAGGATTAAATTTCCTGAACTTTTGCTTAATGGGTTTTGATCCAGGTTTCAGAGGAATTTTGTGCTGAATAATCTCTGTATCAAACACTTTCAGATCTTCATAAGACCAGACAAATATATATGAATATTGTTTCATCAATTCAGCATACGCTTCTTTCTCTTTTTGTGATAGTTTTCTAGATATTTTGACCAACCTGGGGTTTGCATCCGGACTAATGTCACAGTCCACTACATCTGTTTCTTATGTTTGGAAAACAGCCTTCCTGGAAACATCATTGTGATCGAACAACCTCTCTAGTGGAACCAAACCTTTGGGCAGATGGTTTGTCTTCAGTTCAATGATTCTGTGGCCAACAAAGTATCTTGAAGGACTTTTGCAGCATGTATTTCTGCTTCACCATTTTCGTCATCTTGACCTATTGAAATGTTAGAAAAATCTTCAACAGTTTTCAAAAATCTTTGAATTTCCTCATCATCTTTAAAAACATGCCAATGTTTTATATTATCCGATATTGATGGTCTGTGTTTTAATTCAACTTCGAACTTCAGATTAGAAAACATCGGAGCTTTAAAGTTGCTAGCTGCAAGTGCCAAAGAGTTAGCCTGCTGATTTAAATTTATGTGCACAAAAGTAATATTGAATGTCAAAAATAAATTATCCACATAATCCCACACCTCATTTCTATATTTTTTTAACCTTTGTTGTTTGGTTTGATATATATTCTTGATCTGGTGAATAATAATTTCTGAGTCTCCAAAAACAGACAGCTTATCTCTACCCATATCTCTAGAAGCTTTCAAACCTCATAGCAAGGCTTCATACTCACTGATGTTATTAGTGGTGTCAGATTCATGTTTATATGACATAGGAATAACCTCCTTGGTAGGGGAAATGAAGACAATACCAGCTCCAAAACCTTTTTTATAACATGCTCCGTCAAAATACATTTTCCAAACAAAATTGTCTTTTTTGTCTCCAACTGCAGTTGTTGTCTTTCTGACTGATACTTCTACCATCTCATCACTCATATGAAAAATAGAAGAACCAATATCATCTTCTATAGCATATATATGATTATTAGTGGGATTATTGTGATCACTTACCAAATAAGCCAATCTAACTTCTCTGTATAATCTTCATTGTTCCCCACCAAAAATAGGTATGGTTGCATAGCTAAGGTCCATCTGTAGAGTACCACCTACCTTCTTGGCCCAAGATCTTGAATGAAGCATTCCGAATTTTGGTGGTATGTCAGCCACAATAACATATTATACCACACTTTTCATAGGTAATTGGAAAAGAGTAACAACCACATCTTTCATAACTCTAAGGCATTTGACTTTCTTGGAGTCAAAAAAATATAGATCATGATATGGTCTAGTAATGTCCAACCCTAATTCTTCCATCACCACCTTAGTCATGACATTATGCGAGGCACCAGAATCCATTAATCAGTTGGGCAATATATTGTCATGGAAATTTAATGAAATGTAGAATGGTGAGGAGGCATCAATTATGTCTTCAATGTGAGGTCCAATAGCTATAATAGGGTTTTCATCCTCTATATTGACTTTATCTGAAAAGGTGACATGAGTTGGAGCCTGTAGATCCTTGAGGACAGTCTTTGTGAAGGGTTCTATTTTCATGAGTTCTAATAATGGCACTGAAATCTTGATTTTTTTGATTTCATGTTCTAAACTGAAAGAAGAAACGTTTATGTCTGGTTCTGTTATGTCAACAATACTATCCTTGGTAGGTTGTTCCAATGGTTGATTAGCTTGAATCTTGGGACTTCCTTTGATAATTCCTGTTTTAACTGGAGTATTGGCCTTCTTTGTGGAAATAGGTGTATCTACTTTAGGTGCATTCAAACCAGCTTTGAGATTGTATTTTTTCCTTTTAGGTTCCTTTTGGATGATCTCATCTTCATCCCCTTCCTCAAACTAGTTTGCAATCAAAGAATCTTCATAATTCTATTGTGTCACATGTAGCGGAAATGATTTAAAATCATTCAAATGAACTACAGGGTCTTCTTTTGTATCATCTTCGTCCTCCTTCTCATCTACTACATTATTCTGAAAAGGAGGCAAAACCTTTTGGTCATCTTGGTTTTTTCTTTCTCTTGGTAAGATTTGAGGTGCATTGTTCGCCTCCTGAACTAATTTGGATTTTTGTAACCACTCTCCTATGCAGGTCTACTCGGTTGTTTTTGTTCCATATTCAACCTTGCCATTTTAGATGTCAGAGTTTTCAACATCTTATCCATTTCATCCATCTTAGAATCAGATGTTGAATTAGAAGATGAAGGCAACTCTTCCTTTTTCTTTTTTCTGTCTCTATCACTTCTATACTTCAATTTGTCTACTGCTAATATGTTTGATTCTACCTTGATAGTAGCATCTTGCATCAGGCTGAGGGTAGCATCTCTTCTTTCCCTAAGAAACAAGGAAAATTTAGCATTGACTGCATTGGAAAAAGTGATTTTAGTTGATGTCTCTGAAGGTTTAATCTCCTTTGGAATTTTACCATACATCTGGTTGAACCTTTTGGTAATATCAGGTATTGATTCACCTTGTTTCCTCCTTAAAGTACTGAATTCGGTAATGTAGTATAAAAATTATTTCTTGTCTACCCAGTGTTTAAGAAAGGCATCATCTAAGGCTATGATATCAACAATTGAATTAGGAGGCAACATCTTGAACCTCTTTCTTTATTCCCAATTTAGACTATGCACGAATAATCTCATCCACACATCAGAATGCTCTACATTGAAATTATCTGCAAAACTATAAAATGAACTCAAATGCTTTTCAGCAGTAACTGCTCCATCTCCATTGAATCTGGGCAAGTATCTCATATAATCATTTGGTGTAAAGGAAAACATGACTTGTGGAAGAACCAAAGGGGCATACCTTGCTGCGACTATTTCATCCATTTTGTCTGCAGCCATATTAGCTATTTTTGGTGCTTTGGGAGTAAGCAAGATTGGTGATGATGGAGGTGAAAATGTCCCTTGTGTATTACAAATTAGATGTATTGTCACTGAGTCTTGATCTTTACCAGATAAGGATTTCTACTCTGGACTATGATTAGATAATGGGCTGAGAAAAAGAGGATTCTCAAAAGAAAAATAATGTGATTTAAAATCCTCAGATGAGAGATATTCAAGAGATTCCGAAGGTGTCTTTGGTTCACTCTTAATATCTGTGTTGTGACCTCTCAAAGTTTCGGTCACAGACAAGATGTCTGAATATTCATATTTAATGAGTTCAGTAAGTAACTTTCACTGTTCTAGATTTAATTATGAGATAGTTGAAGGGAATGAAACTGTAGCAGGCTCAATAACAGGTTTAATTTCACTTTCAGGATTCACCTCTTCATGTACTTGGGTTTTGGTGATTTCAGAGGATTGTCCTTGAGAACTTTCTAAAGCAATTTTCCCTTTAAGAGTGAAGACTGTCCAAAAAGAACTTTAGGTTTTCTTAGTAACTTTTCAGGATCTGAAACTGCTGCAACAGGCTCAGGATCTGGATTTGTCTTGGTTACTGGTCTCTTAGTAGATGATGAAGAAGTTAGAGGAGTTTTATGTCCTTTAAGTTCTCTTTTAGGAGCCAAAATTACCACAGAGGAGTCACCGGGTGAATAATCACAGTCTTAAATAATGTCCAAAATCTTGTTCACCATCAATATCTGAATCTAATCTTGTCGTTTCCCCAGGGAAGATATCTTTGTTTCTTCATCCCCGGTAATGACGCCAAAAATGTTAGTCCCTAAAGTTGCATTGAATCTGAGAGGGTGCAAGCTAGTGCATCACCAATTTATTGCAAAGTGTTTTAAAGGTTTTAATGATTTGGTTTTTGGGGTAAGGTGGTTGAAAATTGGCTCAAGGGTATAGCATAACATGAAAATCACAATCAGAACATAGCATATCCCATTGACTGGTTAAAAGGTAGTCACATAGATGAATTAGACCAATAATAAAAGAGAGGGGGAAGCTTCCAATTTGTCAACTTCACATAAATCCTTGTCTCAGAATATCATAAAGAAACAAGACCATCAACTTGATATCAAAACTTGAAAATAATTTCCACAGTAAATTTTTCACTGTATTAATTAACAATCAAGAAACAAAAGCATTGCAATATGAATAATGAATTCAAGCATGAAGAAAGAAAACAAAGTAGAAAAGAGTTTCTAACCATCCATATTCCTTTGCTATTAAGTATCAAATAGAATAATAATTCCTTACAAGGAGTTTTCAGAATAAGTCCTTTGGATCTCCAATTTTTCGACCTGAACACAGTGTTTCCTCTGCCTATTTAAACTATCCATAAAACCTCCAGATCCTATCATCTAGTGTACTTTTAATGACTATATCCGAATAGTATCTATCTAATAGGGAAGTTAGCTCAAAAAGATCTTTTACAATCCAAAAATAGATCATTTCTCAACAGCTTGATATTGTATGATCTTACTAGCATTACATTTGATTCTACAAAACAGGGATCAGTTTGATCTAGTCATATAGTTCGAAGTCTTTTCATTTCACAGGCCAAAAACGAGTAGACACTGCCATATTTCTTGGAAAACATCAAAATTATGATTGTAGCAATCTTCATGAAACCTTTATGATATAATCACAGCAGTAGATTCAACATTTTTCTATTTGAGCTTTGTGGTAAGCACGACATTGTGCCAATAGAGTMTGAAGTTTATTTCTCTAAGTTCTTTGAGCAACGCCCTTTGCTCTTTTTTCTTCTTTTTGAAACCTTGAATCCTTTCTTGCTGATGAGCATTCCATTGTTTTATTTGTGCCTTTTCTTTCTTCAACTGTCTCACTATTTTCTGGAATTCCTTGATCCTTTCTTTATCAGTTCTGATTTTAACCCTGAATTCTGAGAACTCTTCAAAAGGTGAAGGCTCATTTAGATTTAAGTCAACCTTGGGTTCTTTCAATTTAACTTGGTATTTAGAAACCAATCTTGAGCTATGTTCTTCATCAGAACTTGTTGAATCCATGGCTTCAGGCACATCTGATATGTGATCTGAATCTACAAGGTAATCCTTTTTATTCTTAGGAATCTCACTGATACCTTTATCAATTTCTTTAGCTTTTGTCAATCTGGTTGTAGCTCTCATTATAGGTCCTGTATATGATGAAAAAAATTGTTTACCTTTGTTTACTGGTTTCTTAAGAAATGGAGTTCCTTTTGCCTTTTTCCTGGTACCTACTTCAACATCTTCGGAGTGATCTTCTATAACTATGACGTTTTCTTCTTTGATCGATGGATTATACATGGCTTTAGACTTCAACCTGTACTTGTTGGTAACCCTAGTAGAATTCCTTCTAGGTTTTTTAAGACGTAAACACACCTTTATCCTTTGTCCTTTTGACTGCAGTGCCCCTTTTACTGGTTGATGGTGATTCATGCTTGATTGTAGTTTGAGTACTAAAATCTTCATTTGAATCTTATTCCCCTTTAACATATTCCATAGAAAACATTTCGATTTCTAGATCAAACTTAGGTCTTTTACCTCTACTATTCCCCGTCACCTCGATATTAGGCATTTCTTCTTTAACAAGGGTTTCATCAATTGAAATATTTTTTTCTGTGTAATAGTGTTTTTTCCTTTGCCTTTCTTCTGTTTGTTGGACTGTGTGTTAGTATTTAAGGATTCAATGAGCTAGCTCCAGGGCTTCTGTAATTCTCTCAAAGCAGACATAACTAAAGTCTTAATTAAGACTTGATGAAACAGGCTTCTCTTTGCATTGGTGGAGAGTGATTGCACTCTCTTTGACATCTTTGTCAAGCTTTTGAGTAGAAAGTAAGGTAGATTTAAGGGATAATCGCCATTTAGATGCATTAATATCCTAATGTGGTAGATATAGACTAGTGAAAATCTACCTTCGCAGGTGATATACCTATGGATAATGATCAGAGCAGTGTACCATTCAGGTCTAATCCAGTTACGAGGAACTCCCCTTCTCCAATTCAGATTTTGCTTATCTGGAAGAAAGAATTGATTCATAAACTTTGTAACCACATGCTCTTTCTTCCACCATCTTTCTCCTCCATCCACCAATCTTCAAGCTTTATCAATTGTCTATTTTGTCACCAGCATCAGCATCTTCCCGATCTCCACCTTGTGACCATCAAAGTTCAATGCAAACTCCATGGAGACCTGCTCGTCGTAACCTTCAAAAGTGGTAAGGAATTCAAACCACCCGGCATCTCTGAACCTTTGAGCCATATGAGGATACACTTCGATGAGTTCAACACCCTCAGGTTCTAATCTGACTACATGTCTGCTCCTCTTAGGGGCCATCAAAACACAATGCTATAACTGGCATGATTCGGATTCCAAATTTTCCACCTAAAATCTGTTAGTATATAATTGTTCTTCTGAGCAAATAACTACACCTAAAATTCAGAAAAATCAGACATACAATGACAGGTTCAATATAATGATCGTTGAGAATTGGACGATTTGAAATGGGTCCTTTGTGGGTACAGAGCAATTCCATCATGTAACGGTTTGAATCACAAAATGATTCCAACGCTATTGTGGGACACATGTGAACTCTCAAACCATGATCTTTGTCATCATAATGAAGTCTGGGTGACGGGTGCATATTAAGGCATGATTATATTTGCGTTATGGGAATAATGCTATTCCAGTAGCGTTATTAATGACTTATCATAATTTTAATTTGTAAAGTTCAAACAGGCATATAAAGTGACACATCATTTAAAACCATGTCTTACAACTCCAAACTTAAATAAATTATTCAAAAAGCTAAAATGCAAACCATAACAAGCTAAAAACAATGATTAAAATCAAATTGAAGCAGATAATGAAGTGCAGGTAGGAAGGGTTTGGGATTAGGGTTTCTCACAAAATCAAAAGAAAAAATTAGAGACTAACAACTACAACAACGCACCAACAAAACCCTAACTGTTTAACATGATTTTGGTCACTCTAGTTATGTCTCTACAAGTGATGTGTTCAGGCTCCCACAAGGACTTTTTGCCTGAGAAAAGTGACTATTGTCTTCTTCCAAAAAACACATTTTTAAGATTAGTTCACAGGTTGCCTATGTTACAAGGTGCGAGAATCCCGCATTCTTGCAGGCCACCCACACTTAGGGTGCGAACTAATTGCAATCTTCTCCATAGATAGGGTGAGAACCTGTTTTTAAGCTTGGAAAGGAGAAGAGGTCACGAAGGTTCTAGAAGGGGATCTTATAGAAAATTAGTTGGCATTCGCATGGTTGGCATCCTACTGACTTGTTAGATTTTTTGGGATCATCCTCATCCATGTAACCATCCCTCCTTATCCTATATATTTAAAGGTTTCTCATGGAAAAGTTTAAGCAAGATTGAATGAAGAATTGGTTAAAGCATCGTGTGAAGAACCCTGCTTGGACAGAAGCTTGAAGACCATATTTGGTCTATCAAGTGGTATTGGATCTTCTTCATGCAAGTGCAGAGCAAGCGTGTGTGTTGGAACCAAGGTTCACTGAAAGGAATCTTGTGACATCAAGGCAATCTAGTTGTATCTTCTACTTTCAATTAATATAATACAGCGGCATGTCCCTTTCCCATAAAATTACTCTTATTTGATTGCATAACTCCTTGATCATATGCATAGGTTGACATTGAATATACTTTGCTATCTTCACTTTGGTTGGTTTGTGTTGTCTTGGACTTGATGTCACAAGATCACTGGAGAGAAGAGGGAACAACAAAGACCTAAGGAAGCGATATAAAGGTATGTCACTCCTTCCTTCTTGTTAGTAGATTCAATGAATACAACTTAGGGAAAGAGTCGTGGCATGTCCTGTTTTGTTCTAGATCCAGGTGGATCTAGGGAGATCTGTTAGTGTCCACACCTACTGATTTATCTGATAACAAAATTGGCGACTCCACTAGGGATACAACCCATTTTTGGTGGTTTTTTCTTGGCCATTTTCTCTTAACCTACCATTTTTCATTCCCATCAATCTCTAAGTCTTGAGGAGACCCTTACAGACTCCCTGGATCCAAAATTTCCCTCAGAAGTTTTGTCTTTTTCCAAAATTGCTTGATTATAGACCTTCTCACACTGCACCCTATTGTAGCCTATGAGAGCCACTAAATTTTTTCACCTTGTTGTTCAGTTCAGTGCAAACTTCTCGCATTCTTCCTGTGTCTAGCCTGCGAGAATCCTTGATTCTCGCACTGTACATCACTGCCAGTCTGTGAACCCACTTGCAAAATTTTGGATTAAGTCCTTTGTGTCCTCAGATGTCCAGATTTGTTTGTGTGTCTAGGAAGAACTTCTCTGGCCAGTGATTGAATGTTTCTTGACTTCAAATCTCATGAATGATTAGTTTCCAGAAATCAAAATCTCTTCTTGATCATGTTTTCTCAATTTTTACCTCTTGACCTTTTCGCAACAAGGGTATCATCTCCGGTTTTGAAATCCCAGTGCTTGTTTGGTTGTGAGCCTTTGATTGGTTTAAAATTTGAGATCAATTGTTCTTTTCAATTGCTTATTAATTGGAAAATTGTTACCCATGTGCATTTGAAGAGACTGGTCTTGTCAGTTTGTTATTTTTGTCTTCATTGAAAGATTGGTTTGGGTGTTTGTTGTTTATTTATTTTTCATTGGTTGCTTGTTTTTTCTTAGTTCCACCCCTGTTGTTTGGTTTCTAATAAAAATTAAAGACATTTTCTTTTTTAAGCAACTTTTTATTTAAAAATATTGGCATTCAAGTATTGGAAAACAATGAATACAGAATTTTCATTGTTCTCGATTGTTTGATATTGAATTTTAGAGAAGATCATACATCGTAGTTCACATTGTTCCAGAAAACTCCTCTTTCCCTCCTGTAAATAGGATTCATTGAACAAAAATTTGTATCATTCATTCCTATTAATGCATTATTAGGTTAGCGTCTCACACATTATCGATTTCATTTCCGTCTCCTTTTGAGTAACAATGGCCTTTAATAATATTGCGCAATTTTAAAATTCAACTAGTAACTTTTTCTAGGGTCCTTTTACACCAACATTAGCTAGGCTAGAGCTTTGGAACAGGCAGTGAGACACACTCTCCAAAGCGTAAAACACACAATAGCATCTTGTGATGAGTGTCAAATTCCATTTGCAACATTTTATCCTAGGAATCCCTTCTCACACAAGGGTAAAACCTGAGGTCACATCAAGATTGATAGAGTTACTCACCCTACTTTTTTTATATCAGTGTAGAGATTACACATATTATGAGGGTCACTTGATGGTATAGCCACAATTATGAGTGGAAGCCTATCAAGTTGATTTCAGGCTAGATACCCTGCCCTTGCATGTGGATCGGACTGTCAACTATTCCCCCAGGCACCATTGTTGTTGGTGGTAACCTTAGTATCCTACCTTCTTAGGGTCTTACGCAAGGTGACTATGAAGGGGCAAGTCTTCACGATACATGGAATCGACATTGGCCAGACTCACTCGGGATCCTTGGAGGGTATACCCACGATTATATGTGGGAGCTTACACCGGGGTGTAAGTCTGTTAAGTAGGTCGTCAACATAACTTTTCCACCCTAGCCCAACCCCTTCTTGTCTTATCGTTGCGACATTAGATTTCATCACCAACTAGTGACTTCAGAATTGGAAGGTCTTGTTTGCTTGGTTTTGCTTCCTGGATTTTACTAGCATATGTTGTTTGTTTACCCAATTTGGCCATAGAATTTCTTTCATAAGATTCTAACTTGATCACAATTGACCCTCCACATCGTTCACGTAGAATGCAAGGCCTACTCCCAAAAGATCTGTAAGGTTATCAACCCTTGCCTACCAACTCACTAGAGGGCTCTCCTCAACATAGTGAAATCCAAGACGTCTCCACTCCATAAGTGGAAATAACTAACTCTTTAGAATGGTTCTGAATTACCAATTCTCGAGATCAGGACTTCTGACTTCCTACTGACTCTAAGAGACATATTGTTCGAGTGAATTCTTCCAGAGATCTAGTTGTTCAGTCTTCTGGATCACCAACCGGACCTTTCATAAGACCTGAGGGTCAATATCATTTTTGGACTACTGGCATTTTTAGATGGGATCTCCTTGGCTCAGGAGCAGGTGTTGATATCACTATCACACCCGAGCGGCCTGAAACATCTGATCCAGACATAGTACCTTTTACTACTACCTATTATTTCCCTGGTTCAGAGGCTCTGCCAACTGACCACATCTTGACTATCCCTCTACAAACGGTCCATTACACAATGGTCCCAGATACTACGAGTCCTCACACGAGGATTATTGCAGCCAACCAAGCCCCCATTGGCACACAGCTTTCGCCCAGATTCACCCCAACACTTCTACCTGGATATCATGCATTGAATGCTTCTATTGCCACTCCTACACAAATCACACCCGGGACTCCTGGTGGTTCCACTCCTTCTGGGCACCATCTTCCCATTTTCATTCCAACACTTCCTCCACCACCTTTCAGAGGACCTCTTCCATCCTCTATCAGAGGCACTGATCCTAGTGGCACCATCCCGTCTTTCACACCTAATTACCAAATTCCTGTTGGTGGACAATTTCACCAAGGAGGCCAAACTCAACCCCCTTTTGTAGGACAAATCCCAATTGGGATGCAACCCCCGATTGGGGGGAAACCCCCACAAACCACACCCTATGGGAAAAACATACCTCCATCCTTGGCCCAGTATTGGAATTATCTTATACAACATAATCCTCAATCGATTGGGGGGAAACATCCTCAAGATAACTCTGTCATACCCCCTAGTATGGGCCAACCATATCCAGGAACGTCTAATCCTATTTGGGGCTCAAACACCCAACCCCACGCCCTTGTTCAAGGGTACAACCCTACGAATTA
>JZKD02S1974161.1:20520-39283 GCA_000966675.3 Picea glauca | reverse complement strand
TTAAAAATGCTACATAGCCACCAAGAATACACTCTAGATCTATGTGAGAAGACTTGAATTAAGATGACATAGCCACATGACATACAAAGTGGATCTATGCACCAACACAAATCATACATACTCCATAGAAACCTAGATAAAAAAGATGAGACCCAGGGTCCTCAATCCCGTCACCTGAAAGTATGAATATAGGCATGCGATTACATGTGCTGAAGTTGAACATGGTAGAAACCACTTGATTACCAGTCATTGACGAAAACCGTTAACAAGTGTGAGGGAAATCACCACTGATGTTAATGACTCCCAAGGTGCCAAAGTACAATCCGAATGAATGATAATGAATGAGCTAAAGTCGAGCACTCGATGAAATCTCTCGATCATGGATCAATGATGTGAAACCCCTGTCAAAAGTAAAGAAACCTGCCATTAAGGCATGCAGGTTCCAAGGTACTAAATGATTTCTAAGTCTTATTTCTGGATAATGAGTAGGAGTTGAAGGAATAAGACTTGTCACAAGAGGGCCTTGATGTATCCCCCATCAATGACACAAAATAAGTAACAAATTTTAAGAATGAGGCAAAGTATGAATACGGGTCGAAACAGACACAGGGTAGGATGACATAGTAAGAATGGACAACTGTAAATGGTTGACTCAATAGAGGGTTCATGTGAACTTCTCTTGAACAAATGAATGATAGGACTAAGGACTTGGCAGCAATGACTCAAAGACGACCCAAGATATGACCTTGCAGCAAGTCGAATGAGAGACAAATGGATTTTCCAACTCGGATTCAAATGATGAATAGGGGGTGTCATGTTCAAGAGTGATGCTTACTGCCATTAATATGAATACGAAAACACATCCCTTTCCCGAAATTTCCCCCACCATTTCTAGCAAGTACGTCTTTATTTTTATGCAAGCTTGAGGAGGATAACATATTCTTGTTGATGTAAGCTCATCCTTCGGATGAGTCCCTTGGAGTATATTTAACCAACCCTAGGAAGGAGTGGTTCGGTCCCATTATGGGTTTGTTGATGTTTGTTTAACAAGTCCAAGGATAGAAAACTCAGGATTTTTTCATGTTTTGAGAGTCTGAAAAACACTTAAAGAGAACTCTCCTAGTTCCTTTTTCATAAATAAGTTCGACGAGACTGAAAAAGTGATAAACTATCGCCTGTAGAATGTTTTCTTCAGATACTTTAACGAGCGTGAAGAGAACAAGATCGCTTGACAATCTTTTCATTTTTATGGAGCGTGAAAAGAGCTTAAAGGATAATCCCTTAGGTTTGTCATTTTCGTGTTACCATAACGAGTACAAAAAGACAAGAAAAAGTATACTTAGTTACGTTCTCATGTATTTTCGAGCGCGAGAACGAACGAAGACCGAGCTCGAGGTTTTTCCTACAAAAACCCTAAAAAAGTAATTGTACATGCAACAAAGAGAAAAAATACCTGTACCCCCTTGTTTGAACTTCAAAGTTACCATATTTGCGGAAAACCATACTCACAAGGCTATTAGGGCATTAGGTTTTATAAGAAAAACAATAAGAATAATATAAAAAATCAATAAAAAATAGTAAAAAGTGAATAAATATGGGTAAAAGGGGATTTTTACGATTTCATTGTGATTTTGCCAAAAACTTTGCCCAACATACCTCATTTTGCCTCAAATTTCTTTGCTCAATTGCAGGAGGCACACGTGATCATTCAACGAACCGTTTCAGTCAACGAGGTAAGTTCTTGATCTTTCAACTTTTCCATGGTTTATTTTTAGTTTTTATTGGCAATTTTTAGGGTTTTAAATCCATTTTAGGGTCACACCATGCGCTCAAGCATTCTTGCAGGTGGGCTTTGCGGGACCTGCGAGAATCTCGCACGGTGCCAAAGGATCACCTGTGAGGGCTGAAACATGGATTTTAAAGTTAAAAATTGCTCAATAAAAATTATGCAAAATTTTGAAACAAGTTGCTAACTCTTCTCTCATGGCTCTTGTCCAGGTGTTTGACCATCACAATGCTGAAGTGGCGAGAAAGAAAACATGAAGAGGATGATACCATTGTCAGGAATCACCCGGGTATAGTCGATGCCCTCTGGGACTGTGGGCTATTGAAATTCTTCAGGATTCCAGGCATGAGAGCCCAACTTAGATTGTTGGAATCCCTGGTCCACATGTGGGATGTGGAACAACAATTATTTCACGTGGGAGCCCATATGCTGACCCTAGATATCAAGGATATCTACTTTCTAACGGGGTTATCACAATGTGGATACCATGCTATCTTGACTAGTGGCCGAGGCAACAGACTCCCTATGAGTGAGTATTGTCGCCAATATTGTGTTCCTGAGGTAAAAAGAAGCAAGGGTAAGGTTGTTATTTTGTGGGTCCAAGACTTGACCTGCAAACCATATTGTTCACTATTGCATGCATGGCCAGGAGCGCAGCTCCACACATGGCTCTCTAGAGCTACTTCCAATATGCCATAGAGTGCACAGATCCTCGGGTCTTCAACTGGTCGGATGCAGTTCTTCGTAGTATGAAGAGGTAATTGACGAAGTGTAGAAGGGGTAACTTGAAGAAGTTTGGGTACAAATCACTTTTGGTGTCCTTCTTCCTCGAGAGGGTCCCACTGCTGCGATTACAGGTTGATTGGGGTTTACTGGCCCCACATGATCTGAGGATGCTAAGGTGGTGCAACCTCATGGCTCGACACATAGCTGGGTCTATAATCAAGTACAATGATTCATTTTTTGATTGGTTAAGGCCCTAGATGTTGATGATTGATGACTACACATATGTTGGTTTGGATTTCTGAGGGGATCCGGATTTGGCCTTTCCTGAGGATGCTCAGTGGGGTGATCTACATAAGAAGTACACATTTGTTCTTTTTAAATGTTTTTGTAATTTTTTCATATGAAATGTTTTTGTGTTTATCCAAGAACTAATCAAAAAATCTCTTTTTGATGACACAGATGTGGGGCCATATTGACCTCCAGGAACATCTCCTATTCAATGATGAGGAGAGGTGACTCTAGTGCTGAGATGGGATGCCAAAGACTATGAGGCAGTGGAGCAGAACTTGGAGGGGTTGACTTCTGACATCCCGAATATGGATATTAGGGAGATCCCTAGACATTACCAGCTCCATACTATGGGCGTGTCCAAGTCTATCAGTCGACTGCTTAGTAGGGTAGCCTGAGCAATTGTGTGTTATCATGAGCATCATCTATGATGCTATTTTGTAGAAGCCATGGGCTTCGTATTTTTGAGATTTTGGTCCTTGGATAGAAACTTTTTGTAAAAATTTTTGATCATTATATACATATATGCGTCTTCCATTGACTTATCTTGTGTTGTGTTGTACATGTAATGTGTGATTGGTTTATAAATGTGCCAAATGTCTATCTAACAAATAGTTAGCTAAAGCATTAGTCAATGTATTTAGACATCTAGGAATGTGATGATACTCAATATAATCAAAGTAACATTCCAAGAGGTGAATTCGTAAATATACATGTAACAAAGTAGGACTTAGAATAGCATAGACATTACTTAGTTGTAGTACTACTAGTTGCGAATCAAGTCATATAACCAAGTGGCAGATACCAAGCTAAATAGCATCGATCAACAATTCGACGATGGCGCTATATTCTACAATATTATTGGTTGCACGATCAAGGCACACACCTCGCAGACTGATAAATTCATTTTTAGGTGCATAAATTTCCCATGCAGCAGAAGCAAGGTTCTGAGTACTATGGATAGTGCCATCGGCGAAGCCAATGTGGGGTAGTGAAGAATCTGACATCTAGAAACCAAGCATAATGTAACATAAGCGGTCGAGGGTAGAGACCAAATAATGAAAAAGCATACTACATTAACACACAAAAAGTATGATACAATAAAATATAAGCACTCGTGCACAGGTAATCTTAGGCATAGTACTTCTTTAAGTACAAACCATTTATGGGTTCACTCAAAGGGATACCATTGTAGTCCACCAACTCGTAAGCTCCTTTCTCCAAAAATCGTCTGACAATATAAGGACCTTGCCACATAGCTTCAAATTTTCCATCTCCTAGCATATCTCGATATTGTTCATAAAGGAGAACCAAATCACCTTCGAAGAAAACATGTGGCCTAACATGTTTGTCGTATTGGGATTTGACTCATTTCTTCTGGGATTCTATAACTAGGGTGGCATTGCGACGGGTTTCGTCTAATTGCATGAGATACAACAAATGTTCTTCTTCGGCAGAAGTGTTTAGGAGAAGTTTGACGACAATATGGCTTCTAGACCATAAACTAACTGGAATGGTGTAAACCCGGTAGAAGACTTAACGGATGTCCGGTAAGCCCATAATGCTGAAAACAACATCGTGTGCCAACTCATTTTGTGAATCCCTATCATTCATCGAAGCATGGTAATGAGGACCTTGTTTATTGCTTCGACTTGGTCATTGGCTTGTGGGTAATAGGGTGTTTATTTTTCATGGCGAAGACCCAACTTTTCAGTGAGTTCAGACATCATGAAGTTTCTAAAGTGGCTATCGTGATCAATAACGATAGCCTGGGGAACACCAAAATGAGCAATGATGTGATTGAATATGAATATTGCTGTAGTCCTTCCAGTATTGTTGACTGTTGGCATCGCCTCAACCCATTTCGTAAAATAATCTAGGGCTAAAATAATGTATCCATTCCCCCCAATCGAGTGAGGGTGACATGTCATGAAATCGATACTCCATTTCGCAAAAGGACCAACGAAGACCATAGGGTGTAGAGGAGTAGGGGGTGATTTTATTTTATTGTTGTAGGTTTGGAAAGCATGGAATTTTTGGGTAGAAATTATACAATTGTTGACTAAAAGGCCAAAAATACTCTGCTCGTAAGATATTCTGGGCAATAGCATACCCAGACATGTGACCACCAGAGGCTCTAGAATGGCAGTCTTTTAGGGCTTTCTTAGCTTTGTCAAATGTGAGGCAGCGTAAAAAAATAGATTCAATCCCACGACGATAAAGAGTATCACCAAGGATAATATACTGATGGGCTTGGTAGCGCATTCGACGGTGGTCAGTGCTAGAAAAATTGGGCCAGAAATTCTGGGTCTGGAGATATATGATGATATCTCAGTACCATAGGTCATCAGAACTAATCAGGAAAAGGGATTCATCGGGTAATGAATCAACTGCTACATTTTCTGTCTCAGAGCAGGGAAGGTCACATATCAACTCAACAAACACCAAGGATTTCTTGGACTTAGCGTGCTTGAATTCTAAGTCAAAATCCTGGAGTATGATGATCCATTTGGAGTATTTCCCCCCTAGCAATTGGCGTGTAAGAATGTGATGCATAGGGTTGCAGTTAGAAATTACTGTAGTCTTGTGAGAGAGGATATAGTGCTGGAAACATTGAACAACTTGGATAGCTACCAAGGCCAGTTTTTCAAAATGTAAATACTTGGTTTCGGTAGTCGTGAGACTCTGACTCAAGTAATAAATGACATGTTCATCATGACAATCATCCTCCTGGACGAGAACCATAGAAATGCTATAGTCTGCTGCTACGAGGTAAAGGAAATAATCTCGACTGTAATCAGGAGGGGAGAGTAGTGGGGTACGTGTCAAAGACAGTTTCAAAGCTTCAAAATCTTTGTTGGTAGTGGTATCCCACATGAACTCAGAACCTTTCTTGAGCAGTTACGTATATCCAAGAGTTAGCTCAACATAATTTGGGATGAAACGACGGAGAAAGTTTTCCTTCCCTTACAAACTTTGTAGTTGGCAAAGTGAGGAAGGAGGAGGGAGATTGAGAATCACCTCAACCTTCAAAGGATCTACCTTGATCCCTTGACATGAAACAATAAATCCTAGAATTCGGCTGGATTCTACGCAGAAAACACATTTGTTGGGATTCAAGCGTATATGGTAAAGCTGACATCGAAGAAAAATGGTGCAGAGGTGTATTGGATGATCTACACGATGCATGGAATGATTGGGAAAGTCATCGAGATATGGCTACACAATGTTCTTTATATCATGGAAGGCATAAGACATAGCATGCTGAAAAGTTGTTCCGACATTCTTTAAACCGAATGGAAGTTTCCGATAGGCAAAAGTGCCCCAAGGACAAATAAAAGAGGTCTTGTCTTTGTCCACTGGTACGATATTAATATGATTATATCCGGAGAAACCATCCATCAGAGAGAATATTTCTCTTCCGACACAATCGTCAACAATCTGGTCAACGAAGGGGGTAAGAAGTTGTCTTTAGGACAAGCTTTGCTAATGTCCCTATAATCAATGCACACGCNGTAACAAAGTAGGACTTAGAATAGCATAGACATTACTTAGTTGTAGTACTACTAGTTGCCAATCAAGTCATACAACCAAGTGGCAGATACCAAGCTAAATAGCATCGATCAACAATTCGACGATGGCGCTATATTCTGCAATATTATTGGTTGCACGATCAAGGCACACACCTCGCAGACGGATAAATTCATTTTTAGGTGCGTAAATTGCCCATGCAGCAGAAGCAAGGTTCTGAGTACTACGGATAGTGCCATCGGCAAAGCCAATGTGGGGTAGTGAAGAATCTGACATCTAGAAACCAAGCATAATGTAACATAAGCAGTCGAGGGCAGAGACCAAATAATGAAAAAGCATACTACATTAACACACAAAAAGTATGATACAATAAAATATAAGCACTCATGCACAGGTAATCTTAGGCATAGTACTTCTTTAAGTACAATCCATTTCTGGGTTCACTCAAAGGGATACCATTGTAGTCCACCAACTCGTAAGCTCCTTTCTCCAAAAATCGTCTGACGATATAAGGACCTTGCCACATAGCTTCAAATTTTCCATCTCCTAGCATATCTTGATATTGTTCATAAAGGAGAACTAGATCACCTTCGAAGAAAACATGTGGCCTAACATGTTTGTCGTATTGGGCTTTGACTCGTTTCTTCTGGGATTCTATAACTAGGGTGGCATTGCAACGGGTTTCGTCTAATTGCATGAGATACAACAAATGTTCTTCTTCGGTAGAAGTGTTTAGGAGAAGTTTGACGACAATATGGCTTCTAGACCATAAACTAATTGGAATGGTGTAAACCCGGTAGAAGACTTAACGGATGTCCGGTAAGCCCATAATGCTAAAAACAACATCGTGTGCCAACTCATTTTGTGAATCCCTATCATTCATCGAAGCATGGTAATGAGGACCTTGTTTATTACTTCGACTTGGTCGTTGGCTTGTGGGTAATAGGGTGTTGATTTTTCATGGCGAAGACCCAAATTTTCAGCGAGTTCAGACATCATGAAGTTTCTAAAGTGGCTATCGTGATCAATAACGATAGCCTGGGGAACACCAAAATGAGCAATGATGTGATTGAATATGAATATTTCTATAGTCGTTCCAGTATTGTTCACTGTTGGCATCGCCTCAACCCATTTCATAAAATAATCTAGGGCTACAATAATGTATCCATGCTCCCCGATTGAGTGAGGGTGACATGTCATGAAATCAATACTCCATTTTGCAAAAGGACCAACGAAGACCACAGGGTGTAGAGGAGTAGGGGGTGATTGTATTTTATTGTTGTAGGTTTGGAAAGCATGGAATTTTTGGGTAGAAATTATACAATCGTTGACTAAAAGGCCAAAAATACTCTGCTCGTAAGATATTCTGGGCAATAGCATACCCAGACATGTGACCACCAGAGGCTCTAGAATGGCAGTCTTTTAGGGCTTTCTTAGCTTTGTCAAATGTGAGGCAGCGTAAAAAAATAGATTCAATCCCACGACGATAAAGAGTATCACCAAGGATAATATACTGATGGGCTTGGTAGCGCATTCGACGGTGGTCAGTGCTAGAAAAATTGGGCCAGAAATTCTGGGTCTGGAGATATATGATGATATCTCAGTACCATAGGTCATCAGAACTAATCAGGAAAAGGGATTCATCGGGTAATGAATCAACTGCTACATTTTCTGTCTCAGAGCAGGGAAGGTCACATATCAACTCAACAAACACCAAGGATTTCTTGGACTTAGCGTGCTTGAATTCTAAGTCAAAATCCTGGAGTATGATGATCCATTTGGAGTATTTCCCCCCTAGCAATTGGCGTGTAAGAATGTGATGCATAGGGTTGCAGTTAGAAATTACTGTAGTCTTGTGAGAGAGGATATAGTGCTGGAAACATTGAACAACTTGGATAGCTACCAAGGCCAGTTTTTCAAAATGTAAATACTTGGTTTCGGTAGTCGTGAGACTCTGACTCAAGTAATAAATGACATGTTCATCATGACAATCATCCTCCTGGACGAGAACCATAGAAATGCTATAGTCTGCTGCTACGAGGTAAAGGAAATAATCTCGACTGTAATCAGGAGGGGAGAGTAGTGGGGTACGTGTCAAAGACAGTTTCAAAGCTTCAAAATCTTTGTTGGTAGTGGTATCCCACATGAACTCAGAACCTTTCTTGAGCAGTTACGTATATCCAAGAGTTAGCTCAACATAATTTGGGATGAAACGACGGAGAAAGTTTTCCTTCCCTTACAAACTTTGTAGTTGGCAAAGTGAGGAAGGAGGAGGGAGATTGAGAATCACCTCAACCTTCAAAGGATCTACCTTGATCCCTTGACATGAAACAATAAATCCTAGAATTCGGCTGGATTCTACGCAGAAAACACATTTGTTGGGATTCAAGCGTATATGGTAAAGCTGACATCGAAGAAAAATGGTGCAGAGGTGTATTGGATGATCTACACGATGCATGGAATGATTGGGAAAGTCATCGAGATATGGCTACACAATGTTCTTTATATCATGGAAGGCATAAGACATAGCATGCTGAAAAGTTGTTCCGACATTCTTTAAACCGAATGGAAGTTTCCGATAGGCAAAAGTGCCCCAAGGACAAATAAAAGAGGTCTTGTCTTTGTCCACTGGTACGATATTAATATGATTATATCCGGAGAAACCATCCATCAGAGAGAATATTTCTCTTCCGACACAATCGTCAACAATCTGGTCAACGAAGGGGGTAAGAAGTTGTCTTTAGGACAAGCTTTGCTAATGTCCCTATAATCAATGCACACGCGGATTATGCCTTGTTTCTTGTTGATCGAGACAAGATTGGAAACCCAGTTAGTTAGAGCCACAGGGTAAATAAAGCTAGCTTTGAGGAGTTTCTCAACTTCGAGTTTGATAGCGGTCGCTTTACGTGGGTGGAATGGATGAAGTCATTTCCATATGAGTTTAGCGTCGAGGTATGTCTTAATCTCATGTATCACAATGTCGGGGTCAATACCTGACATTTCTTCATAGCTCCAGGAGAATATGTCATGAAATTCTTGGAAAAGAGACTTGTAGGTGACAACTTCATCATGGGAACACAAAGCTCTGATATGCACATTTTCGACAATCTCAGGTTTTATGGATATGTTTAGGGGGATGGTGGGTGAGATATTACTTAATTTCCCTTCATAGAACAGATCATGTGTAGACTTGGGAACAGTAGAAATGACAACAACGGTCAACGGGGTTGAGATCTGTTGGTAACCCTCGATGGTGTGTTGTTCCAGGAAGAGGATGGAATGATGATGTCCATCGTCCCAAGGGGTGTCTTTCATAACATACATAATCATCTCGTCTGTGGGAAAAATGACGCAAAATGGATCTGGAGATAAATCACCAAAAGAGGGGGTAGAAGGAGTTGTTGATTGAATGGCTTGATAAGGAAATTCGATTGGACTCAAAGGCATTTCATCGCCATAACGAATATGATCGTCGGGGTTGGGTACCATACATGGGTCGTAAGATGCAGGGGTTCCATGAACAAAGGTGGAGATCACGTTGATCGAGGCAACAAATGGATGTGGAACGTCAGGTGGTGGGATGGGGAGAGTACCCATTAACGAGGAATCTTTAAGAAGACCCACACTGACATTCTTTTATCCAGGGGGGGTTTTTGCAATGAACGACACGTTGTCGGTACGTGCATCAGAGTGAAAGAAGGCCAATTGGTCGACGATAACTACTTTTCCTTGATGTGGGAAATGCATGACATGGAAAAGAGTCGACACAACTACACGCATGGAATCAATCTATCTACAACCAAGTAGAAGGTTGTAATCGAGAGGAGCATCAAAGACCTCCACTTCAACTTGGACTGTTTTTCCTTCTAACATAATAGGCAACGAAGGGAGGACACTGTAAGGCTTAAAACTAGAGCCATTGAAGGATTTGAGCATGTTGTGGGATTCAGTCAAAGGAGGAGAGACGATGGATTTCCAGTAGGTAAGAGACATGACACAAGTCGAGGCACCCTCATCAATAACCATTCTAGAAATGTTTTTGTCTTAGACAATAACTTGTATTTGGAATGCGAGTTGAGGGGGTAACCTTGGAATGTGATCTTCCAAGTAAAAAATNGTTGACTAAAAGGCCAAAAATACTCTGCTCGTAAGATATTCTGGGCAATAGCATACCCAGACATGTGACCACCAGAGGCTCTAGAATGGCAGTCTTTTAGGGCTTTCTTAGCTTTGTCAAATGTGAGGCAGCGTAAAAAAATAGATTCAATCCCACGACGATAAAGAGTATCACCAAGGATAATATACTGATGGGCTTGGTAGCGCATTCGACGGTGGTCAGTGCTAGAAAAATTGGGCCAGAAATTCTGGGTCTGGAGATATATGATGATATCTCAGTACCATAGGTCATCAGAACTAATCAGGAAAAGGGATTCATCGGGTAATGAATCAACTGCTACATTTTCTGTCTCAGAGCAGGGAAGGTCACATATCAACTCAACAAACACCAAGGATTTCTTGGACTTAGCGTGCTTGAATTCTAAGTCAAAATCCTGGAGTATGATGATCCATTTGGAGTATTTCCCCCCTAGCAATTGGCGTGTAAGAATGTGATGCATAGGGTTGCAGTTAGAAATTACTGTAGTCTTGTGAGAGAGGATATAGTGCTGGAAACATTGAACAACTTGGATAGCTACCAAGGCCAGTTTTTCAAAATGTAAATACTTGGTTTCGGTAGTCGTGAGACTCTGACTCAAGTAATAAATGACATGTTCATCATGACAATCATCCTCCTGGACGAGAACCATAGAAATGCTATAGTCTGCTGCTACGAGGTAAAGGAAATAATCTCGACTGTAATCAGGAGGGGAGAGTAGTGGGGTACGTGTCAAAGACAGTTTCAAAGCTTCAAAATCTTTGTTGGTAGTGGTATCCCACATGAACTCAGAACCTTTCTTGAGCAGTTACGTATATCCAAGAGTTAGCTCAACATAATTTGGGATGAAACGACGGAGAAAGTTTTCCTTCCCTTACAAACTTTGTAGTTGGCAAAGTGAGGAAGGAGGAGGGAGATTGAGAATCACCTCAACCTTCAAAGGATCTACCTTGATCCCTTGACATGAAACAATAAATCCTAGAATTCGGCTGGATTCTACGCAGAAAACACATTTGTTGGGATTCAAGCGTATATGGTAAAGCTGACATCGAAGAAAAATGGTGCAGAGGTGTATTGGATGATCTACACGATGCATGGAATGATTGGGAAAGTCATCGAGATATGGCTACACAATGTTCTTTATATCATGGAAGGCATAAGACATAGCATGCTGAAAAGTTGTTCCGACATTCTTTAAACCGAATGGAAGTTTCCGATAGGCAAAAGTGCCCCAAGGACAAATAAAAGAGGTCTTGTCTTTGTCCACTGGTACGATATTAATATGATTATATCCGGAGAAACCATCCATCAGAGAGAATATTTCTCTTCCGACACAATCGTCAACAATCTGGTCAACGAAGGGGGTAAGAAGTTGTCTTTAGGACAAGCTTTGCTAATGTCCCTATAATCAATGCACACGCAGATTGTGCCTTGTTTCTTGTTGATCGGGACAAGATTGGAAACCCAGTCAGTTAGAGCCACAGGGTAAATAAAGCCAGCTTTGAGGAGTTTCTCAACTTCGAGTTTGATAGCGGTCGCTTTACGTGGGTGGACTAGATGAAGTCATTTCCATATGGGTTTAGTGTCGAGGTATGTCTTAATCTCATGTATCACAATGTCGGGGTCAATACCTGACATTTCTTCATAGCTCCAGGAGAATACATCATGAAATTCTTGGAAAAGAGACTTGTAGGTGACAACTTCATCATGGGAACACAAAGCTCTGATATGCACATTTTCGACAATTCCAGGTTTTATGGATATGTTGAGGGGGATGGTGGGTGAGATATTACTTAATTTCCATTCATAGAACAGATCATGTGTAGACTTGGGAACAGTAGAAATGATAAGAACGGTCAACGGGGTTGAGATCTGTTGGTAACCCTCGATGGTGTGTTGTTCCAGGAAGAGGATGGAATGATGATGTCCATTGTCCCAAGGGGTGTCTTTCATAACATACATAATCATCTTGTCTGTGGGAAAAATGACGCAGAATGGATCTGGAGATAAATCACCAAAAGAGGGGGTAGAAGGAGTTGTTGATTGAATGACTTGATAAGAAAATTCGATTGGACTCAAAGGCATTTCATCGCCATAACGAATATGATCTTCGGGGTTGGGTACCATACATGGGTCGTAAGATGCAGGGGTTCCATGAACAAAGGTGTAGATCACGTTGATCGAGGCAACAAATGGATGTGGAACGTCAGGTGGTGGGATGGGGAGAGTACCCATTAACGAGGAATCTTTAAGAAGACCCACACCGACATTCTTGTATCCAGGGGGGGTTTTTGCAATGAACGACAAGTTGTCGGTACGTGCATCAGAGTGAAAGAAGGCCAATTGGTCGACGGTAACTACTTTTCCTTGATGTGGGAAATGCATGACATGGAAAAGAGTCGACACAACTGCACGCATGGAATCAATCTAGCTACAACCAAGTAGAAGGTTATAATCGAGAGGAGCATCAAAGACCTCCACTTCAACTTGGATTGTTTTTCCTTCTAACATAATAGGCAACGAAGGGAGGACACTGTAAGGCTTAAAACTAGAGCCATTGAAGGATTTGAGCGTGTTGTGGGATTCAGTCAAAGGAGGAGAGACGATGGATTTCCAGCAGGTAAGAGACATGACACAAGTCGAGGCACCCTCATCAATAACCGTTCTAGAAATGTTTTTGTCTTAGACAATAACTTGTATTTGGAATGCGAGTTGAGGGGGTAACCTTGGAATGTGATCTTCCAAGTAAAAAATTATTAAATTTGTATCTGTGGGGTTGATTCCACTAATAGCTTTCAACAGTGCCTTCCGTTGTATAAGGAAACTCTAAAGGACTTCGAGGGTTGATATTGCGGATGGTGCTTGGGCCAGATCTTCAACAATACTATAGTTCTAGGAAGTACGTACATGGGGATTGAAAGCCAATTTTCGAACAAAACCCTTTGGAGGAGGGCGAAGAACTGTATCTAGGCTCAGTCGTTTGAGATGAAGATGACCATTGGTAGGTGGAGTCATGGGAGATGGTTGGACCAATGAAGGAGGTATTGCATCAACCTTATCTTTGGAGGAAGGACAATCTTTGGCTTGAGTGGTAAGTGTGATGTCATTCTTCTTCAAATCACCTATACACATTAAGACATAGGATGTATTGGAGGGGGAAGGTTGGTCATGAATGACCAATTGGGCCTGTTGTTGAGAAGGGAAGGGTTGTGACAATACAGTCAAAGTGGGTGTTTTTTTGGTCCCTTGAAGGAACTTAGTAACCTTGGCTTGTCGTGGACAATCCCTAGTGTAGTGATCATCACGACAGATAAGACAAGGGTATCGGGGTTTGTGCTTATCCCTGTTGTCAATAAGTGGTGTTTTGGTTTTCTCAGTTTGTGGATTATTTTTATCCTCCTTGGTCTTACCCTTTCCTTTTTTGGATTTATTTTTGCCAGTGGGGGTAGATTGAACATAATTTACCTCAGAAGTCTTACCGATGGGAGGGGTAAGAGAGGGAGCATTTTGAACATTAGAAGAAAAGGATTTGGGGTTGTTGCTAGAGATTTGGATGGAATCAGGTTGGGCATGGAAGGTGCCAATCACACCATTAGCTGCATGAGAAGCAATAAGAGTGGTTGAAGTAGTAGAAGTAGAAGGATGAGGTGCGTCAGGGAGTAAGTTGTAAAGAGTCCTTGTTTGTGAATAAACGAGGTCGAGGTATTGAGCATGATTGATTTCCTGTTCTTCTACGACAACTCCAACCATGGAGATGTCATGAGAAATGTCGTTCATGAATGATTTCGTGAACCATTCTGCTAGCAACTGATCGGGAAGTTCGAGTTTGATGAGATGTCATCTTCATCACCACTCATGAATGTGATCAGAGATATGAGTGGCTTTGGTTTGTTTGAAAGAACTCAAAATATCGGTTCCCGTTTCATAGCAAATCGGTAACTAGTAGTGGGTGAGGAAAGCCATAGCGAGGGTGTTGAAGTCGGTGAATAAGCCTCATGGTAATTTGATATACCACTTCGCGGCAGAACCTGTGAGGGTTCACTGAAAAAGGATTAAACAAATAGAGTCATCCATCAAGAAGTTGGATGAGCAACAAACGTGAAAATTCATTACATGATTGTTCGGGTCCTCTCCCAGTTTACCATCGAATTTAGGGATTTCAGATGGTAGTTTGGATGGTATGATGGGCCATTGAGGAGAGTGACGGATCAGATCATTTAAAATCCTTGATAGATCTGGGAGGTCCAGAGTGGCTAAGAAAGGCAACTGTCTATTCACATGTGGGTACTGGTGACTTTGGAGAGGGAGTCCCATCGGTAAACCAGTGGGACCATAAGCAGTTTGCATATAATGCGAAGATCCAGGTAGATTTGGTTATTGGTGTAGAGGCAAGTAATTCGTAGGGTTGTACCCTTGAACAAGGGCGTGGGGTTGGGTGTTTGAGCCCCAAATAGGATTAGACGTTCCTGGATATGGTTGGCCCATACTAGGGGGTATGACAGAGTTATCTTGAGGATGTTTCCCCCCAATCGATTGAGGATTATGTTGTATAAGATAATTCCAATACTGGGCCAAGGATGGAGGTATGTTTTTCCCATAGGGTGTGGTTTGTGGGGGTTTCCCCCCAATCGGGGGTTGCATCCCAATTGGGATTTGTCCTACAAAAGGGGGTTGAGTTTGGCCTCCTTGGTGAAATTGTCCACCAACAGGAATTTGGTAATTAGGTGTGAAAGACGGGATGGTGCCACTAGGATCAGTGCCTCTGATAGAGGATGGAAGAGGTCCTCTGAAAGGTGGTGGAGGAAGTGTTNCCAAGTAAAAAATTATTAAATTTGTATCTGTGGGGTTGATTCCACTAATAGCTTTCAACAGTGCCTTCCGTTGTATAAGGAAACTCTAAAGGACTTCGAGGGTTGATATTGCGGATGGTGCTTGGGCCAGATCTTCAACAATACTATAGTTCTAGGAAGTACGTACATGGGGATTGAAAGCCAATTTTCGAACAAAACCCTTTGGAGGAGGGCGAAGAACTGTATCTAGGCTCAGTCGTTTGAGATGAAGATGACCATTGGTAGGTGGAGTCATGGGAGATGGTTGGACCAATGAAGGAGGTATTGCATCAACCTTATCTTTGGAGGAAGGACAATCTTTGGCTTGAGTGGTAAGTGTGATGTCATTCTTCTTCAAATCACCTATACACATTAAGACATAGGATGTATTGGAGGGGGAAGGTTGGTCATGAATGACCAATTGGGCTTGTTGTTGAGAAGGGAAGGGTTGTGACACTACGGTCAAAGTGGGTGTTTTTGTGGTCCCTTGAAGGAACTTAGTAACCTTGGCTTGTCATGGACAATCCCTAGTGTAGTGATCATCACCACAGATAAGACAAGGGTATCGGGGTTTGTGCTTATCCCTATTGTCAATAAGTGGTGTTTTGGTTTTCTCAGTTTGTGGATTATTTTTATCCTCCTTGGTCTTACCCTTTCCTTTTTTGGATTTATTTTTGCCAGTGGGGGTATATTGAACATAATTTACCTCAGAAGTCTTACCGATGGGAGGGGTAAGAGAGGGAGCATTTTGAACATTAGAAGAAAAGTATTTGGGGTTGTTGCTAGAGATTTGGATGGAATCAGGTTGGGCATGGAAGGTGCCAATCACACCGTTAGCTGCATGAGAATCAATAGGAGTGGTTGAAGTAGTAGAAGTAGAAGGACGAGGTGCGTCAGGGAGTAAGTTGTAAAGAGTCCCTGTTTGTGAATAAACGAGGTCGAGGTATTGAGCATGATTGATTTCCTGTTCTTCTACGACAACTCCAACCATGGAGATGTCATGAGCAATGTCGTTCATGAATGATTTCGTGAACCATTCTTCTAGCAACTGATCGGGAAGTTTGAGTTTGATGAGATGTCATCTTCATCGCCACTCATGAATGTGATCAGAGATATGAGTGGCTTTGGTTTGTTTGAAAGAACTCAAAATATCGGTTCCCATTTCATAGCAAATCGGTAACTGGTAGTGGGTGAGGAAAGCCATAGCGAGGGTGTTGAAGTCGGCGAATAAGCCTCGTGGTAATTTGATATACCACTTCACGGCAGAACCTGTGAGGGTTCACTGAAAAATGATTAAACGAATAGAGTCATCCATCAAGAAGTTGGATGAGCAACAAACGTGAAAATTCATTACATGATTGTTCGGGTCCTCTCCCAGTTTACCATCGAATTTAGGGATGTCAGATGGTAGTTTGGACGGTATGACGGGCCATTGAGGAGAGTGACAGATCAGATCATTTAAAATCCTTGATAGATCTGGGAGGTCCAGAGTGGCTAAGAAAGGTAACTGTCTATTCACATGTGGGTACTGGTGACTTTGGAGAGGGAGTCCCATCGGTAAACCAGTGGGACCATAAGCAGTCTGCATATAATGGGAAGATCCATGTAGATTTGGTTATTGGTGTGGAGGCAAGTAATTCGTAGGGTTGTACCCTTGAACAAGGGCGCGGGGTTGGGTGTTTGAGCCTCAAATAGGATTAGACGTGCCTGGATATGGTTGGCCCGTACTAGGGGGTATGACAGAGTTATCTTGAGGATGTTGCCCCCCAATCGATTGCGGATTATGTTGTATAAGATAATTCCAATACTGGGCCAAGGATGGAGGTATGTTTTTCCCATAGGGTGGGGTTTGTGGGGGTTTCCCCCCAATTGGGGGTTGCGTCCCAATTGGGATTTGTCCTACAAAAGGGGGTTGAGTTTGGCCTCCTTGGTGAAGTTGTCCACCAACAGGAATTTGGTAATTAGGTGTGAAAGACGGGATGGTGCCACTAGGATCAGTGCCTCTGATAGAGGATGGAAGAGGTCCTCTGAAAGGTGGTGGAGGAAGTGTTGGAATGAAAACGGGAAGATGGTGCCCAGAAGGAGTGGAACCACCAGGAGTCTCGGATGTGATTTGTGTAGGAGTGGCAATAGAAGCATTCAATGCATGATATCCAGGTAGAAGTGTTGGGGTGAATCTGGGCGAAAGCTGTGTGCCAATGGGGGTTTGGTTGGCTGCAATAATCCTAGTGTGAGGATTCGTAGTATCTGGGACCATTGTGTAATGGACCGTTTGTAGAGGGATAGTCAAGATGTGGTCAGTTGGCAGAGCCTCTGAACTAGGGAAATAATAGGTAGTAGTAAAAGGTACTATGTCTGGATCAGATGTTTCAGGCCGCTCGGGTGTGACAGTGATATCAACACCTTCTCCTGAGCCAAGGATATCCCATCTAAAAATGCCAGTAGTCCAAAAATGATATTGACCCTCAGGTCCTATGAAAGGTCCGGTTGGTGATCCAGAAGACTGAACAACTAGATCTCTGGAAGAATTCACTCGAATAATATGTCTCTTAGAGTCAGTAGGAAGTCAGAAGTCCTCTCGAGAATTGGTAATTCAGAACCATTCTAAAGAGTTAGTTATTTCCACTTATGGAGTGGCGACGTCTTGGATTTCACTATGTTGAGGAGAGCCCTCCAGTGAGTTGGTAGGCAAGGGTTGAGAACCTTCCAGATCTTTTGGGAGTAGGCCTTGCATTCTACGTGAATGATGTGGAGGGTCAATTGTGATCAAGTTAGAATCTTATGAAATAAATTCTATGGCCAAATTGGGTAAACAAAAAACATATGCTAGTAAAATCCAGGAAGCAAAACCAAGCAAACAAGACCTTCCAATTCTTAAGTCACTAGTTGGTGATGAAATCTAACGTCGCAACGATAAGACAAGAAGGGGTTGGGCTAGGGTGGAAAAGTTACGTTGACGACCTACTTAACAGACTTACACCCCGGTGTAAGCTCCCACATATAATCGTGGGTATACCCTCCAAGGATCCCGAGTGAGTCTGGCCAATGTCGATTCCATGTACTGTGAAGACTTGCCCCTTCACAGTCACCTTGCGTAAGACCCTAAGAAGGTAGGCTACTAAGGTTACCACCAACAACAATGGTGCCTGGGGGAATAGTTGACAGTCCAATCCACATGCAAGGGCAGGGTATCTAGCCTGAAATCAACTTGATAGGCTTCCACTCATAATTGTGGCTATACCATCAAGTGACCCTCATAATATGTGCAATCTCTACACTGATATAAAAAAAGTAGGGTGAGTAACTCTATCAATCTCGATGTGACCTCAGGTTTGACCCTTGTGTGAGAAGGGATTCCTAGGATAAAATGTTGCAAATGGAATTTGACACTCATCACAAGATGCTATTGTGTGTTTTACGCTTTGGAGAGTGTGTCTCACTGCCTGTTCC
>JZKD02S1974150.1:33232-47695 GCA_000966675.3 Picea glauca | reverse complement strand
TTATCGGACAAAACACTATGATGGTACCACGATATGAGGGATTTACCTTTGACAACGATGGGTTATTGAGATTTAGAGGTTGGATTCACGTACCGCCAAACGAAGAGTTGAGGATTTTGATCCTGAGTGAGGCTCATAGAGCCGTTTACATGGCTCACCCAAGAGTCACAAAGATGAGGGCAGACCTTAAGCCCTTGTTCTTCTGGAAAGGAATGAAGGCCGACATAGTCAACTTTGTGGCTAGATGTCTCGAGTGTCAGCAGGTAAAAGATGAACATAGACACCCGGCAGGATTACTACAACCACATGCCATTCCGGAATCGAATTGGGAAGTCATTTCGATGGATTTTATTGTTGGATTGCCCCTGACAGCTAGGAGACATGACTCGATTTTTGTGGTGGTAGACACTCTGACGAAGCGTGCTCACTTTATTCCTGTGCATACGATGTATTAGGCACCTGACATAGCGAGAGTTTTCATCAGTGAGATTGTGAGGCTGCATGGCGTGCCTAAAAAGATTATATTCGATCGAGGATCAGTGTTTACTGGATGATGTTGGACAAGTTCCAAGAGGCCTTGGGAACTCAACTTAACCTTAGTACTGCATATCACCCAGAGACTGACAGACAGACAGAACGAACGAACCAAACCTTGGAAGACATGTTGCACATGTATGTCTTGGACAAGCAAAAGCGTTGGGAGGAATTCTTGCCTCTAGTAGAGTTCGCTTATAACAATAGTTACCAGAGCACCATTAAGATGGCGCCTTTTAAGTTTCTTTATGGGAGACAGTGTCGGATGCCCTTGAGTTGGGATTGGCTTGAGGATAGGGTCCTGGTGGGACCAGAAGCGATCCAAGAAATGGAAGAGCAGGTGCAAACGATAATACAAAGGATAAATGAAGCGCAGGAATGACAGAGAGTTATGCCAATGCGCACCGAGTCGACCGTAGTTACGAGGTCGGTGGTCGAGTCTTCTTACGGGTTTAACCGCATAAGAGTTCGATCAAGTTTGGACAGGGAGCTAAACTCTATCCTAGGTTCATGGGACCTTTCAAAATTGTGGAGAGAAGGAGGCCCGCGGCCTATCGACTAGCCTTGCCTGATTCTTTGAGGCGTATGCATGATGTTTTTCATGTATCTGTTTGAGACATTATGTTAGTGATCCTACACACGTGATTGACATGCATTCCTTGCATGTATCGGACGAGGGAGCGCTCACGGCTGAGCCAGTCTGCATTTCATATCAGCGCGTTCGATGGTTACGACGTCGAATGGTAGATCAGGTCAAGGTCCAGTGGGACAGTTATAGTCCGCACCCGGCGACCTGGGAGGACGCATATGATATGGACCAACAGTTTACATTTTTGTTTATAGACTTATGATACTATGGTACTTACGATATTGTGGTACATTTATTTCGGCATTATACTGAGAAACTTCGGGATGAATTTTAGACCAAGAGGGGGTGTATGTAACATCCCGCTCTGGTGCACTGACAAAACTTATACTTTGAGGACACTTGCTCGCAAGTGATATGGATTTTTATGATGATGAACCACTTAACCTTGATGATGATGTGTCATGATTGATGACAGGATGTTTTACTATTTCTATATACAGGTGCTATTGACTCAGTTTCATTGAGTGTGCAGGGTTTCGGACCTTGAGGATGTAGAGGCATCGATGGAACTCCCTTGGACTCCGGATTGGGTCAGGGAGTGGGCTATTTGAGTTGTTTTCATTTACAGTGATATTGTGTGGTTTTGATGATATGCTATTGAATTCATGATATGTTGTTGACATGATCTGACATGATGGTTGATGANTTTGGTTTTTATATATATGATGTGATCCTTATTGTTATAATTATTGCCTTGTCGATTTTATGAAAACGATTGTCACAATGTTTTAAAACCTTTGATTAAACATTTATGCAATGGCGCGTTGGCTAAACATATGGGTTTGATTTCACATTATTCATGGTTTGAAATATTACAATGGCGCATTGGTATATCGTTTATCGTTTGATTTTTGGGTCGGCTGAATAGTATGAGTTGAACTATGTTATGATTGTTTCAACAGAGGGTTAATATGCCAGTTGTACTTTGCAATTAATATTTTGCATGGCGGTAAGTGATTCCACCACCCTCGCATGCGCACATTAATGTTTCCTCTTTGATCGTTCATAGTAGTTACACCGAATGACTCTGTGTGCTGGTGTTTTCGACCCAAACCCTTACCATGTGCTCGCACCATGGCTCCAGTCGTGAGGGCTGAACCGAATGGTAACCAGGCTCTGTTGATGTTAGACAGTGCCCTCAGTGACCTTGAGGAAAATGGGTGGCTCCCGTTCATATAGAAATTTGATGGTTTTAATCTCTGCATTGCTCGACAATTCGCATTAACCTTTGATGGCTATCAAGCCAAGGTCGACGATGTTCAATTGCAAATTGACGAGCACTTTGTAAGTCTTGCTACAGGTTTGCCTATCACTAGACAACGATGGTCCAAAAATTGCAAGGTAGAAGAAGTCCCCTGGAATTTGCTCTTTCAGTCGCGTAAGGTTAGCTCCTGTGACAAAGGCTTACCTGTGACCATGCTTAAACAGCGCTGGCATGACTTATTGATGATCATTAAACAGTTCATCACCTGCGAAGGTCGATATGGTTTTGTTTTCTTGCACCACCTTTGTTTTCTTATGGTTTTCATGGGTTTTGAGCTTAATATGCCGTACTATCAGCATAGAATCCTGTTCAAAATGTCTAAAAAATACAAAAGGAACCAGGCTGACAGCAGCCTCTTGCACTATGGGCTAGTTAAAATGATTGTTGTTTATCATTTGGGGTTACACCGAGACTGTCGGAATGATTTTCTCGCTCGCAATGGTTTTGAGGATTCGAATCCTCCACAGGTTGACAAACCTGTGGTGACCGAGAACAAAGCTGTACCCACGGTACCCTAAAGTATCCTTTTACCTAAACCCTTACCCGATTTACCTATCGACCTACCCCACTCTGTGACCAAGGATGTCAAATCTGTTAAGCCCGTGGGCAAGAAGCCTAAATCTCAACCTACTGCAAATGCCAAAGGCAAAAAGAATGCTCGTCTAATCTCTAGGATGGCGAGGAATAAGTTGAAGCCTCCTGCCAATCCTGACCCTATCGTGTTGAGAGAGGAATCTGATTCAGAGATTGAACGTTTTTTGGCAAGCGAATATCCCTATTCGGAAGGTTTGAGTGCCAAACCCTCATATGACTTCGTGTCAAACCTACCACCTTGTTTGCAAAACGATCCTAACTACCTAGGCATTAAGCTGCCTANTTCCTGTTTGTTTCCTAGTTGGTTTATATCGACTTTCCATCTTATATAAGTCACACCAAAAAGAAAATACAAAAAAAGCACTCTTGAATTGAAGGAGAGGCCTTCACAAGAAAACGTAGAGCCCATCGATTAATTGGCCGGATCGCAAGATCTGGAGAACCATTCCACTATTAAACGCTACAGATTCTAATTGGGCCTCAGTGGCAGGTTTGGTTCCTGCTGTTGAACTAAAGGGATTTAGGACCCATTAACAAGACCTACACCCTTGCACCCAACATCAATGTTCAATATTTCATCGCCTTTCCCTCCGATAGATCAATTGATCTCGTCGATTTGAAGTCTTCCCAATTGTATCCCCTTTCAACCTTAGACTCGGTCACTTCGAGGGCCTCGCCTTCTAACCAAGAGTTAGGATATTCTCTCTACCCTGAATACATGATTTTAGATCCTCCTTGATCAAAACATGTGTTTTCTTACGAGTAAGAGTTTGATTCAAAACTTAACCATTCTAAGGATTCTTTGGGATTATCTACTAGGATTTCACTAGACCTCCTTTCACTCTACGGTAGATGAAGGAATTTCCACTTCAACCTAGTTAAAGATTTTGTATCATGCAATATTTCCATTTCAAAACAGGGGATTTATAGGAAAAAAGGGTTCCCAGAATTACATAGAAACCTCACCATAAGTTCAGGGGAACTTTTCTACCACTCCCCCAATGAAGAGTCATATATTGCAATCTTTCCATTCAAGGGCTTGCAGTTTCATAGGGTTATAACCTACATTAAAACTACTCTCTTAAATATTCATATTTTCCATATTTGATAGTGAGAACAATCATACATAATCCATTTTACTCATGAATTGAACCATTATTTCATTTAATCACATTTATCATACAACAATTAAACAATTTATCTTCATCACCCAAAAAACATTAGACATGGCAGGATAAAACACTTATTTGTTCACTAAAAGGTTAAGCCAACCAACTGATTGAGGGGAAATGTATTTCCACCTAATTGTAGGCTATTCTACACAAGATATTTATACAACATGATACCCTCATGCCAGGCCATGATACCATCACATGATTGATTCAACTAACTTACAAATTGAGAAAATGATTCAAGAAGGTTACTCTCCTTCCTCCATTGGTAAAAACATAATTTTTCCTCTTCCCACTGAGCTCAGGACCTCCATGATTTTATCAGGATCCTTCCCAATTGAATTTCCTTTGTAAAAGGGATTTCCTTATATTTTATACAGTCCCTCAACGACCTCCCCTTACTAGTTCAAGTTTCTTTCTAGTAAGTACCAAGTTGCGGCCCACTTTTGCTCCAGTCTGGATCTAGTTCTTCTCTCCTCCAGGGTAACCATTAATTTCTTGGGAAATTTTCCTATTTTCCTCAAGAAAAAATCCCAATTTGTTTTTTTCTCAGAGTTGTGCATGTGAGTCTCTCCACTCATTGCACCATCTATTTGTGATTTTGCAACTCACTTCATTGACAATGAACCTCTGTGAAAATTTTCTATTTTGTTTTTCTTCTTAGAACCTGCGTGCCAAACATATTATTAGGTCTCTAAAGTCTCCCTGTGTGTTATCTCTCTCTTCCTTCTCTCCTCTACTACTCATTTTCTTTTGAACTCTTCTCTTTAACTCTGCGTGATTTTTTTCCACCTTTGGTCTCTTCTTCTACCTATCCTCAAGATTAATGTGGCTTGTTTTCAAACCAACCCTCGAGTCAGGCTCCCAAATTTGAAGGGGAAATCCAGGTACATTTTTATGTCTGGAATTTCAATTGACCCTTCATCCCTCAAAGTACCAAATCTACCAAAAATTATAACTACTCAACCACCCAATCCTAATCTCCATAACTGGTCATGTGGTCACATGCACTCTAGGTAAGTTGGAAGGTGGTGTATTCAATTTTTGCAAGTGTAGTCTAGGATGCTAATAAATATTCCTATTTTCTTCATTGAAACCTCTCAATTCCACCTCACCAGTTGCACTTGTGGTATCATGGCCAGTACTCAAGGCTTCCTTCCCCAACCAACTATATGGTATTTTATTAATCATAAACATAACTACATGCTTCATAATTCACATTACATGAAGTCTTAGCATAATTACAATTATTGGGGGGAAATAGGGCGCTACATTCCCCTCCCCCTTAAAGAAACATTGTACTTGATGTTTAAAACACCATATATTTACATTTTATATAGAAAAAAAAATGGGTATTCCATTATCATGGCATCTTCCATTTCCCAACTTTTAAGTAGCCTCATCTGATCCAAATTTCTTCCATTGCACCTTGACTTGCACGATGGCTTAGTTCTGGAGAAATGTTTCTCTCCTATCCAATATGTGTTGAGGTTCTAGTTGGAATTCTCCATCTGGTTCCACTTGTATCATAGTCCAATCAATAACATGATTAGAATCATGAACATATTTATTTAATAAGGATACATGGAACACACATTGTGAGCTCTAACTGTAGGTGGAAGGGAAAGTATATAGGCTATTGGTCATACTCTTTCCAAGACTTCAAAAGGTCTACAATATCGAGGTGTTAACTTATCGCAAGTTCCCATCCTTAGGGAACTCCACTTAGGTTTCACCCTGAGATACACATGATGATCTCCCACCTTAAACTCCTTATGAGTTCTATTGTTGTTTACATAGCTCTTTTACCTATCATGGGATGCATTCACATTCTTCCTTATCTTGATAATTTCTTTCTCCATTTCATTTATCAATTCTGGTCCAAGTGTGATTTTGTCCACTGGACTGTCCCATCTAATTGGAACTTTTCATTTCCTACCATACAGAGCCTCAAATGGGCTCATCTTCAATGACTCTTGATAACCATTGTTATAGAAATTCAATTTTTCCTTATGAACCACTAACCATTCTATGCCTAGCATCACATCATATGATCCTAGGGGTAGGATACTAAAGGATTCTTGAGTGTCTAGTCCATTCATTTCAAATGGGAAATTCTCTATTACCTCTGCCACTTTTCTCTTGGTTCCTGTGGCTAATTGAACCAACCATTCCTTTGCATGTTTATTTTTTTGTAAGGCACATGCTTCGAAAAATTGAGGTGAGACATAAATAAGGTTAGATACATGGTCAATTAAAATATAAATGGGTTTCTTGGAAATTATACCTTCCATCTCCACTGCAAAATCTTGGTGGTGTTCTTGTCGATTTTCAACAACAACATATATTCTGGGCACACTTCTAACCACATCATTGATTGTAGTAGACTCCTAAACATGATAAGCCCTTTTTTTGTCATGCTTCATGTGTGGGAAATCTCTTAATATATGTTCCTCTCCACAACCCCAACATTGTAGAGGTCCTTTATTTGGTTCTTCTACTCTTTCCCTTTCCTATTCTACTAGCCTATTTCCACTCTAAGAGGGAAAGATTTTTTGATGCACACTTCTTCTCAGTTGACAGGACTGAGCATATTTCCTCGGATTCTTATATGGGGATGATTTCAATCCATTCCTAATAAATCCACTCGTATATTTTCTCTTCCAATCCATATAAGGATATTGCTTATGCTTGGATTGATAATAACAACACTTTGCATTTATATTGGTATCCTCCAAGGTCTTAAGCTCATCAAATTCATTTATGTCCTAATAGGACTATGGAAATCCACTAAGGAAATGTTGTATCCTTTATTTTTCATCCTTGAGGTAAGGAACATACCTAAATATCTCTAAGAATCTCTTAGCATAGGTTTCCATGGTAATTTCTCCCAACTTCTATTCATCAAACTCCTTGATATTTCCATTGAAGTACTTTTATGATAGGTAAGCCTTCCTAAAGAATTTCTCAAACTACTTCCAGGTCAACTTCCTCTCTTTCAATCCTTTGACCTCCTTGAGGTCCTCCCACCATAAGGAGGATCCTCCATTTAAATTGAAAATGGAAATATTCACCTTTGTATTTTTCGAGTAGTTATGTACCCGTATACTTTCTTATCCCCAATAACCAAGCCTCATATTCTTCTCCCTTCTTGATTTCTCCATCAAATATAGGAGGCTTAGACTTCTTGAATTTCTCTTTCATATAACTTTACGAGTGTCCCTTTTTCCTCTTTCTGGGAACACATGATCTAGTATCGCTGCTGGAAATCTCCTCAGAAGTAGTCTTCCCACTATATGTCCCTGTGGAAATACTTCCACCAACTATATTTTTCTTTGCATCCTGATGCCTAGTCTTGGAAGAAATTCTTCCTACATTGTTATGGGATAATCCATGCTTTTGGGCATCTGAAGGGGTTTTCAAATTCTTCGATTGGTGTAGCTATGCATTACTAGTGGATGGAACTTGTTGTGGGTTCTTCTAAATATCTGACAATCTCTATAGTAGCACTACATTCATCTCTTTCTGCTCGGCCTGAGCTCTCATGAGCCTCTCATTGTCTGCCTTCAAGATTATGACAATGACTATCAAATCAACAGGGGTTTCTTTGGCCATATGACCATCATATTACTCATATTTGAGGTGTGTGGTTTCTTCCATGGTATGCTTCCCCATTCACCTCTACATCTATTTTTAGTACGTCCTACATGTTGAAATAATAAACATTATTAGTTTACTACACAAAAATTATAATCAGGCATTCCTAGCAAAAGAAAAGTTTTTTTAAACAGTCGATTGGTCTTAGTGACCCATTCAATCCTAGAGTTTGAACTCTACTCTGATACCACTCTATAATACACCCGACCCCTCAAATATCTTAGATTTGTGGGATGCTCATTTTTTCTTCCTTCCCTTAAGTCAAGTTCTCGATTTTTCTCTTCTTGGTTCTTGTTCATCACAATACACGCGAGAGATTCTCTTATCACAACATTTATTATTCTCAATATTACTCATTCAACCATCAAATTCCTATGGTATCACCCCAATGGTTCACTATGATGACCAGGTACTTGTACTTTCCCCAATTGAATGGCAAGAGTCACTCCTTGCCACCAGATCAACGATTGGTAGCGACTCAAACCCTTTCCTCATCAGAATAGCAGGTCATAAGGCATAAGTTCCCATCCCAATGGTTCCTTTCTGATGGATCATTCTGACAGATCCAATGGTCCTTAGAATTAGAAATCAATGGTATTTATCACTTTGAAACCTCTAGCTACTCGAAGACTAACATTAATTGCTTCACCCATTTGTCACGTGGACAATTTGGGTCCTTGACTAATCTATGGTGGAGATTATGTTCACACCCACCTCATAGATCAATACTTTAGGATTTATCTCGGAGTGCCTTCCATCGGACTAGATCCACTCTAAGTGAACACAGTCCCTTCAACCAACACATCTCCAATGGGCCACTTCGACAGATTTGACGATCATGATTTTAGGGGCTAAATTTCGCTCCTGGGCTAATTTTCCATGGTTTTTCCAAAAATGAGATTCGTTATTTTAAAAATGATTTGCCCAAATTCTATAGGATAAAATTATTTTACCTTAAAAATCATCAAAATTTTATAAAAAATATATAAAATACTTAGAAATTTGAATATATTTTCAAAAATATCGCCAAACATTTATAGTTGGTATATGAAGGATTAGTAAGATTCGCCAAGGTTTCTACATTTTAAAATCAATTTCCATCCTTAAAATCACCCCTGGGTTAGGGTTCAATTGGAGTCACCTAAATGAAAAAAAATTAATGACATCTCGATATCCCTCCTTGAAATAGATCATCCTTGATCCAATGAATGTAAACCATCAAAATTCCTTTCGATATATCTACAGTCCTCGAACTCTTTCTCCATCGGTGTCTCAATCAAGAAATCTCTCATGCTTCTGACTGTCTGTCTTCTAATAGACCTACACCCTTGCACCTGAAATCAACAGTAAATATTCCATCACCTCTCCCTCTGATATATCAATGAATCTTGTTGACTCAGAGTCTTCCCTGTCGAAATTCCCTTGCAAATTTACACTCGGTCACTCTGAAGACCTCGCCTTTTGACAAATAATCAAGATATTCTCTCTACCTTGAATCAACGAATGTATATCCTCCTTGATCAAAACATGAGTTTTCTTCTGAGAAAGAGTTTGATTCAAAACTTAACCATTATAAGTTTTCTTTTAATTTATCTACTAGGATTTCACCAGACCTCCTTTCACTCTGTGACCGGATAAGGAATTCCCACTTCAACCCAGTTGAATGTTTTGTATCCTACAAGATTTTCACATCAAAACAAGGGATTTCCAAGAAAAAGGGGTTCTTAGAATTACACAGGAACCTCACCAGAAGTTTGGGGAAACTCTGTTACCACTCCCCCAATGAAGAGTCAAATTTTGCAAGATTTCCATTCAAGGGATTGTAGTTTCATAGGGTTATAACCTGCATTAACATTACTCACTTAACTATTCATGTTTTCCATATTTGATAGTGATAACAATCATACATAATCCATTTTACTTAGGAATTCAACCATTATTTCATTTAATCACATTTATCATACAACAATTAAACAATTTATCTTCATCGCCCAATAGACATCGGACATAGTAGGCTAAAACACTTATCTATTTAGTGAAAGGTTAAGCCAACCAACTAACTAAGGGGAAATTCCTTTCTGCCCAACCATAGGCTATGCACCACAAGATATTTCTACAACATGCCACCCCCATGCCAGGCCATGATACCACCAGGGGAATAATTCAATTGACTTCCAAATTGAGCAAATGGTTCAAGAATGTTACTATCTTTCCTCCACTGGAAACAACATAAGTTTCCATCTTCCCATTGAGCTCAGGACCTCCACGAGTTTTCCAGGTACCTTCCCAATTAGATTTCCTCTGCACAAGGGATCCCCTTCTCTGTTATACAGTCCATCGGTGACCTCCACTTACAAGTTCTAGTTTCTTTTTAGTAAATACCAAGTCACTACCCTCTTTTGATCCAGTCTGGATTTGGGTCTTCTTTGATCTAGGGTAACCATTAATTTATTGGGAAATTTTCTTATTTTTCTCAAGAAAACCTCCAAACCACATTGTTACTGAGGTCTATGTGTGTGATTCTCTCCACTTATCACACAATATGTTCGTGAGTGTTCAACTCACTTCATTCACGATGAACGTCTATGATTTTTTTTTTGTCTTTTGATTGCTTGCACGTTGGATATTATCTCAGGCCCATGAAGTCTCTCTGCATATTCTCTCACTCTTCCTTTCCTCCTCTACTACATGTCTACTTGTGAACTCTGCTATCTAACTCTACATGATGTTTTTCCACCTTTGGTCTCTTCTTCCACCTATCCTCAGGATTCCCATGGCATGTTGTCAGACACAACCCTCCAATCAAGCTCCTCAATTTGAAGGGGAAATTCATGTATGTCCTTTTGTCTAGGGTTTTAGCTGACCCTTCATCCCTCCAAGTACCAAATCTACCAACAATTATAACCGCTCAACCACCCAATCCTGATCTCCGTAACTGGTCATGTGGTCTCATGCACTCTAGGTACGTTGACAGGTGGTGCATTCAATTTTTGTAGGTTTATGATGTAATGTTGAGCAAGATTCCTATTTTCTTCATTGAAACCTCTCAATTACACCTCACCAGTCCCACTTGGGGTATCATGGCCAGTAATCAAGGCTTCCTTTCCCATTCATTTCTCTAGTATTTTATTATTCATAGACATAACTACATGCTTCATAATTCACATTACATAAAGTATTATCATAATTATAGTTATGGGGGGTGCACATGGTGTTACAATCTTAAAGACCTTAAAACGTTATTTTAGATCAACATTTTTTGTGACCATACTAGGGAAAATAAAGTTGGTTTCTCAGCCCATAAATTGGAATGATTCATTTTCAAGAAATTTGTTACTTTTTTATGATCATATATTATTGGAAAACTAGAAGTTGTCTGGTCAAGTCTTGAAAAAATATATGGTAGATTGTTTTAAGATGAACCAGGTTCTTGAAAACCTTGTTCAAGGATCATCAAATGGCCTTGAAGACATCTTATTGAAGTTTCAGGAGCAAATCATTTATTCCAACTTATATAGAACCAAAGAAACTCCAATAATTTGGAGGATGATCTCCCTCGCAACTCCATCATTAAAACTCCAGCTGTTGAAGAAATATTCCATGGAGACTCCACCAAAAATATTATAGAATTTCAAGAAGATATATATGATGCCTCCTTTGAGGAGTTTCTTTCATGTCGTGATGATATTTTCCTTCCCCACCAAGCCAAACAAAAATTGTTCAAGTTGCAATAAAGGGAGAAGGTACCCAAAGAAAGAAATGGTTGCACATAGGTTCATCCCTTGCCAAATATTTCCATGGACAAGTTTCCAATGTTCTTCGGAAATACTTCAGAAGATAAAAAGAAGCATTTGGTTAGGTTTGAAAGTGCTTGTCATATTTATAATGTGGTTGAAAATGATGTTGTGTGTCGACTATTTATATTAACTCTAAAATAAAATGCTAGTGAATGGTTTTATTCATTTCTTCTCAGAACCATCACTAGTTGGTATGTATTAGAAAATTTATTTGTCGAGAAATATTTACCAACGAAAGATCCATATTCACTTTTCTTGAAGTTGGTTAAAATCCAGATGAATGAGGAAGAGACAGTCAAAGATTTCACTTTCAAATTTATGAAATTCCTTCATGATATTCCTCAAGAAATGTTTCCAAATGATATCATCATTTTTAGTTGTTATGAAAATGCCTTGCCCATGAATATGAGATTTTTATTAAAGAAAGAGGGAAAGTGCAGCTGGAAAGAGTTAATGCAACAATCTCAAGTCATTGAAGGAAATATTCATGAAATTGGTGTTAATCTCTTAAACTTCCCAATATTGTTCCAAGACAATGGAGGAAAGGATTTAGAAGAAAAATCTAATGAAAGATGTGAATTTTATTTTACATCGGATTTTGTTCCTGAAACTAAAATTGAGAACTCGAATGTCTCAATTCAAGAAGAATACTATCTGCCACATGCTCCATGGGAGAGAAATTTTGACCTCTTATATGCTCTGTTTGAGAGTAATGATCACAATGACTTTAAGGATTGATTTGATGAACCTCCACTAGATGAACATAAATATTTCTTTCAATATAATCACGGTGAAAATGTTTTAATGCGTTTTCAATGACCACAACCAATTTATACAAATATGAAAGAGGAATGTCAGCACATGATCAAGAAAAGTGATTATAAAAGTTATCACTTTACATTAAACCTTCAAGATATTGATTTATTGTATGGAGTAGAGTTTAATGAAGAAGATATCTTCCAAGAATAAAAAGAAGAAGGGAATTTGAAACAAGAGGTTCCATGGGTGGTATATTTTATTTTTGATGAAAATGAGATTGTTGGCGAACAATAAAAGAAATCCCTACAGTTCTCCACAAATTTTCAGCAACAATTTATCTTTTCAACCTCACCATGGAAACATGGTCATTGTATGATGAAAGAATATCTCCAGAACATGGCGAATGAATCAACATTCTCGATAAGGGATGGGAGTAATTAGATTAATTGGTATGTGCATGGATACATTGGAAGTCTACTTACACTTGAAAGTATCCCTTCTCTCTAAGTATCTTAGGATAGGTAGATTTTGTTTTCTCATGTATATAATTGTGTCTTTCAGTAAATTTTACCTCATAGGAATTTTCTCAATCGAGATAATGGTTTGGGGGTGACTCCATAGGCCAATGGTTGGTTTGGGTCCTCAACAACCCACATGGGGTCACTGTCCTATAGTTGGATCTAAATGTTGATGTGTTTTTCTAAACACCCATCAACTAGGTGATTGGGGTGCATATTTGAACATGTGCCTCTTTCAAACGGAGAGCAATTTTTTTTCAAATTTGGAAAGTTCCAAATAACCCTCACATGTTGATCATGAGGACCCAAACAATTTTTAAATTAGCTTTAGTATTGCAGTTCTTCGTAATGAAAGGATAACAAAGATGGTTTCTCTTTTGAACAAAATAGAAGAAAAGAAAAAAAAGAAATTGGTTGTGCCCATTTTCTCATTTAATATCCCTATGTGTCAGCTTCATCCAAAATTTTACGGAATCTAAAATAGAGGTCGTATGCCCAAGATATGTCAATTTCCTCACTCATCTCTATACTATTGTCCCATACTTAGACATTCTCCTTACTCTCCACACTTCATATGTAGTCATTTTCCTTCCTTCCCGTACTCCATACTTAGCCATTTTCCCTTCTTTCCACTCTATACTCTTTCCTCTCTACTTTCCATACTTAGTCATTACTATTATACTTAGTCATTTTCATGAATACGGATGCAGTCCATCCCTTCCCTCATATTCACCTTCTACTCCTAACCCCGCAACCCATATTTCTACAATATTCAATTTGCACTTCCTACTTCCGCATTACCCAAATCACACCTTTCATGACTTAGTCATTTTACTGAGTTTTAAACTGAGTTTTTATTGAGTCTTATACTTATTTATTTTTTACTTTTGAATGTGGATGCACGAGCCCATACCCTCATACCCTCATTTCCACCTTCCACTCATAATCCCTCATTTCCACCTTCCACTCCACATTACCCATATTTCACCCTTCATGAATTAGTCATTTTACTCCCTTCCCCCCTCCTTTAGCATATTGGGACACGTGGTAGTGATGTGGACCTACCATATTGGGACACATGGTAGTGAGGTGGACCTATCCTTAGGTGACACATGGTAGTGAGGTGGACATATCACATTGTGGCACATGACAGTGAAGTGGACCTACCCCCATATGACACTTGGATAATATTTATTGGACATGGATATCACTGGTCAAGTGATTTGTCATGATGATTGGGCGACGAGGTGGCAACCAAAAACTATACTATGAACAAGCTACACAAGGTTCCATAATTATCTTTTCACACACAAATAATATGGGGATGAATTTTGATTATAAACAAGATATGAGAACTATTTCTCACTACATGTAGAATAAATGGGGTGAATTAATAAATCAAGGGCTTATAATTCATGTGCATAGATCAATGGTTGTTGAGTGTCAATCTTACAAAGGCCATAACTTTTGATCTCGATGCCCAAATTCAGAAAACGATAGCTTGTTGGAAAGATGGAGA
>JZKD02S1974139.1:17876-29756 GCA_000966675.3 Picea glauca | reverse complement strand
ATCTTGGTCAGTTCATCCACTTGAGGGTGAGGCGCCAATGATCCAGAAGTTGAGGCTTCTGACCTTCCTTTTCTTCTGTCTATGTTGGCCTTGTTCCTCAGTCTGTCAGCTGCTAATACATTGGATTCCACTTCTATGGCTGCATATTGCATTTGGGCTAAGGAGGTGGATCTTCTTTCTCTCAGCAAAAGGCAGAAATCAGGGTCAAATGCGCCAGCATAGGAAATTTGGGCAAAGGCTTCTGAGGGCTTTATCTCTGCAGGGATCTTGTTATACATCTTGTTAAATCTTTTGGAGAAATCAGAGACCAACTCTCCTTCCATATTTTTCAAAGACCCAAATTCTGTCATGTAATACATGAAGTCCTTCCTATCTCCCCACTGCCTCAGGAAAGCACTATCCAGAGCCTCAATCCCAGCAATAGATCCTGGGGCCAATCCTCTAAACCACTTCCTCACTTCACCATCCAGGCTCTGAATGAAAACTCTCATCCAGACATCCTCATTTTCAATATTGAGGTTGTCTGCATAACTGTAGAAAGCAGCTAGGTGCTCTTCAGCAGTTAAGTCTCCTTCCCTAGTGAACTTGGGCATGTATTTCAGGTAATCTCTAGCAGGGAGAGGGTTCATAGGATGGGGAAGAACTAAGGGAGCGTATCTGGCAGCGACTATGGCATCCATTATGTTCAGAGGGGGATTAGCACCAGCCATAGGGATGTTAGGTGGAGGAGAACTTGGAGGAGAAGGAGTTCGCAAAGGGGTTATCGAGGGTAAATCTCGGATTGGGGTGGGAAACAAGAGGTGATTCAAGGAACAGGTTACCGAGCTCCAGTCGACAGGTTCTCCTCCCTGTGCAGGAGTGGGGAAATTTTCTGCGGCCCTGGTTCTATGCCAAGGTGCAGCTTCAAAGGAGAGGGGAGTGACAAAGTCTTGTCCCTCTGGTCCCGGACCAGGAGGGGAAAAATCAACAGGAACACTCCCAAAATTTAAGAAACGGGGAACTATAGAAACAGGCTTGTCAAATAACTGAGGGGGAGAAAAAGGAGCTCCAACAGAAGGATATGGTGAATTACCTGGTTCGGTGATGGATGCTTCTTCTTCAGAGGCCTTTCCCTTTCTGAGCACTGCCTCTGGATCCATTTTAGGCGTAGCTAGAGGCAGCTGTGGGTGAGACCGCGTATGCCTGCCTCTGAAAGCCACAATTATCAAAGAAGGTTCTCCCCAGCAGAGTCGTCACAATGGAGTCGCCAGGTCCAAAATTAGCAATCTAAAAGGCTCTGATGATCCTATGCACCTTTGGATTCAGAGGCTCAATGTCGTTCTACCCAGGGAAAAATCTTCAATTCCGTCCCCGGCAACGGCGCCAGAAATGTTAGCGTCAGAAGTCACTCCTAGATTTCTTGCAGGAGCAGAGCCCAACGCCCATCAGTCTTATATCACGATTTGTTTATAAAGGGTGATCAGATGGAGATAATGGCTCTAGGAGGTATCACTCTAACTCAGGGACTGAGCCTGGTATGTCAAGAACAGGGGAGGTCTGGAATCCTAACTTCAGCCAATGGGTTGATTTAAAGATGAGCAGGTGGAAGACTTAGGAGAAGATGAACAAACAGCTATGGGCAATAGGCTTGCAGTGGTTTGTAGGGGAAAAACTCTGAAAGCAGGATCCTCCTGGTCTCAGGGCTTCAAGAAACTGAAAGAGGACTTGACTAGATCCTCCAACTCCAAGTCGTTCAGCGTTAAGAAAATCACAGGGACTAATTAGAGGCTTCGTAACTATTACAATGATCCATTACAACATCATCCTATAATAGTTACAGCTCGACTGGATCCTCCAATTCCAAGCTGCTCTAACACAGTGTAAACAAAGACATGATAGAAACTAGCATTCATAAGGAAAGAAGTCTCCAAAGTTCATACATAACCAGAACAACAATGCTTTATTAAAACTTTACAACCCGGGATCTCTGCTCAACCATCCATCCATTACCAAATGGCAAAAAATGCCTACATATACTTCAGCCAAAATCCGTCTAGCAACAGTATCTCAGGACTTTTAATATTAAATAATCTCTTCATTAGAAATACCTTATTGGACACCGAGGGTTTTTCATACAGTTTATCCAACGCGTCCATCAGATCCTTCATTGTCTTTTCTTTTCAAATATTGAAAGCCACCGATGCTGCCAAGCTTAGTTGTATCGTTCCTAGAGCCTTTCTGTCAAGAATCTCCCATTCTTCATCCTTCATGGTCGTCGTCTTCTTTGCTACTCCACCCAATGGTAGGAATAGATCCTTCTGATATAAATAATCNTCAGTCTGTCAGCTGCTAATACATTGGATTCCACTTCTATGGCCGCATCTTGCATTTGGGCTAAGGAGGTGGCTCTTCTTTCTCTCAGCAAAAGGCAGAAATTAGGGTCAAATGCGCCAGCATAGGAAATTTGGGCAAAGGCTTCTGAGGGATTTATCTCTGCAGGGATCTTGTTATACATCTTGTTAAATCTTTTGGAGAAATCAGAGACCAACTCTCCTTCCATCTTTTTCAAAGACCCGAATTCTGTCATGTAATACATGAAGTCCTTCCTATCTCCCCACTGCCTCAGGAAAGCATTATCCAGAGCCTCAATCCCAGCAATAGATCCTGGGGCCAATCCTCTAAACCACTTCCTCACTTCACCATCTAGGCTCTGGATGAAAACTCTCATCCAGACATCCTCATTTTCAATATTGAGGTTGTCTACATAACTGTAGAAAGCAGCTAGGTGCTCTTCAGTAGTTAAGTCTCCTTCCCTAGTGAACTTGGGCATGTATTTCAGGTAATCTCTAGCAGGGAGAGGGTTCATAGGATGGGGAAGAACTAAGGGAGCATATCTGGCGGCGACTATGGCATCCATTATGTTTAGAGGGGGATTAGCACCAGCCATAGGGATGTTAGGTGGAGGAGAACTTGGAGGAGAAGGAGTTCGCAAAGGGGTTATCGAGGGTAAATCTCAGATTGGGGTGGGAAACAAGAGGTGATTCAAGGAACAGGTTACCGAGCTCCAGTCGACAGGTTCTCCTCCCTGTGCAGGAGTGGGGAAATTTTCTGCGGCCCTGGTTCTATGCCAAGGTGCAGCTTCAAAGGAGAGGGGAGTGACAAAGTCTTGTCCCTCTGGTCTCGGACCAGGAGGGGAAAACTCAATAGGAACACTCCCAAAATTTAAGAAATAGGGAACTACAAAAACAGGCCTGTCAAATAACTGAGGGGGAGAAAAAGGAGCTCCAACAGAAGGATATGGTGAATTACTTGGTTCGGTGATGGACGCTTCTTCTTCAGAGGCCTTTCCCTTTCTGAGCACCGCCTCTGGATCCATTTTAGGCGTCGCTAGAGGCATTTGTGGGTGAGACCGCGTATGCTTGCCTCTGAAAGCCACAATTATCAAAGTAGGTTCTCCCCAGCGGAGTCGTCACAATGGAGTCGCCAGGTGAAAAATTAGCAATCTGAAAGGCTCTGATGATCCTATGCACCTTTGGATTTAGAGGCTCAATGTCATTCTACCCAGGGAAAAATCTTCAATTTCGTCCCTGGCAACGGCGCCAGAAATGTTAGCGTCAGGAGTCACTCCTGGATTGCTTGCAGGAGCAGAGCCCAACGCCCATCAGTCTTATATCACGATTTGTTTATAAAGGGTGATCAGATGGAGATAATGGCTCTAGGAGGTATCACTCTAACTCAGGGACTGAGCCTGGTACGTCAAGAACAGGGGAGGTCTGGAATCCTAACTTCAGCCAATGGGTTGATTTAAAGATGAGCAGGTGGAAGACTTAGGAGAAGATGAAAAAACAGCTATGGGCAACAGGCTTGCAGCGGTTTGTAGGGGAAAAACTCCGAAAGCAGGATCCTCCTGGTCTCAGGGCTTCAAGAAACTGAAAGAGGTCTTGACTGGATCCTCCAACTCCAAGTCGTTCAGCGTTAAGAAAATCACAGGGACTGATTAGAGGCTCCGTAACTATTACAGTGATCCATTACAACATCATCCTATAATAGTTACAGCTCGACTGGATCCTCCAATTCCAAGCTGCTCTAACACAGTNTGCGGAAACAAAACACAGAAGATACACAATACAAAAGAGACACAGATTTGCGTGGTTCACCCAGTGTGGGCTACATCCACCAGAGAAAGAAATTTCTAGGTCCTTCCTTTATTATTATCCAACAAATGAAGCGATACAACCTACAGCAAAACCCACTATAACTTCCTCTTCTTTCTCTCACAGTCTCCTCTCTCAGAATACAATACTCGCCATCATGCATAGCCGCAATACATTTCCCTCATAATAGAGGGTTTCCTTCTAGGGAAAAAAACCCTAACATAATTTCTACCATTAGATCTGCGACCTTATAATGAACGGTCCAGATTTACAATGAAATTACAATATACATTTACAAGGAAATTTTTCCTTCGGGGGCTTCGCCCCTGAACCCCCGCTGGGGGCCTGCTTTCCCACAGACCCCCCAGACCCCGCAGAGGGGGTAGCCCCCCTCTATACTCCCTGACATGGAAGAGTGTACATACTTCTAGGGTGTAAATACTTCATGGGGTATAAACACGGCTGAAAGTAAAGACCTCTGAATCAGGAAGATAATCAGGCTCCACAACCAACACTTCCCTCCTGGGAAGATGAAAATTCCATCGCTCTATACTACTTCGGTACATTTTGTTGGTAACCTAAGAAGGACCCTAGTTTGAACACTTTTATGCCAACAAAAAGGTTATGTTGCCAAGATCCATGATTTAAAAGGGAACCTGTGAGGAGAATGCTTCCACATATCTATAGATATGAGATTAGGCAATGGTGGGAAAGAAATTGTGATTCCTTTATATGGAAGGAAGTGAAGTTGTGAGGTAAAAGCGAGAGGAATACAAGAGATTCTATCTTTTACTCAAAAAGATAGAGCAACCAGTATGAGATATTATGGGTTAAATTTCCAAAAGAACTATTCCATTAGATAGATTGGCTCCAAGAAGCTCTAGAATTCCAAGAACGTGTCAAGAAGACTTGTACTTGGGATATAGAGAAGATCGCAGCACTTCACCAGCTGGATCACCAGATCATGTGAGAAATCGATTCTTGGGTTAATATGACTCTGGAGGGATACATCGTTGAATTCGCGAGTGAGAATCACCAATCTTTTTCACGAGTGAAATAAATTTTCAATTTTCCCTTGTGGATCAGAGTATTCTTGATGGAGGAGGGGATGATACCTATTCCCTGGATTGAGATGGCAACCTAAACACCTACACTTGGAGTAGGGTGATTTTGGCGTATGATCATGATCTGAGAAGGGGAAAGGGTTATTTGACTGATTGGGGAAGATCAAGAAATGAATGAAAGAAACGAGTGAGTCGTAAGGAGAGCTACCATTGTTGAGAAGTGGTGGTGCATAAAGGTAAAGAAAGAAACAAAGTAGTCTGAGGTATTGCAGAACGAAATTGGATCAAGAGGAACAGATGAAAGGAAGAAGGAAGGGTTGAGGAAGGTGAGAAGACAAGAAAGAATGGCCAATCTAAGATTGCAGCAGAGAGAAGTGCAAAGAGGAAGGAGTCCCCATATGGGTGTATGCGAAGAAGAATGTGGAGAATCAAGGGAAGACGAAGTAGGTCTGATCCTTGCAGGAGATCAATAAGATTCAGCCCTGATATTAGGAAACATTGGGAATCAGGAAGAGAAGGCCACTCAAGAGGAAGAGAACAAGACCCCTCAAATCAAAGAAACATGCCCAGAAGTCAGTGGAACCAGCCCCGAATCACCCATCCCCCATGTGTCCTCTATACTCATGGTAAATTCTACACTGCCTACTAATGCTATTTCTATTCAATTTCATCCAGTTAGTTAGAATCACTCTGTAAGTGTCAATGCTGGGAGGATATTGGGATCCCCAGGTATATCGCAACCAGGGCCATTAGGTTTCATTCTAATAGAAGTAGTGAGACCCACAATGGCTGGAAATATGGGAGGATCGATCACCTGATACCCATAATTCTAGGGTGAAGGGGATGAAGATGTAGAGCAACATTGGTTTTTATGTGAAGCCATCTAGAGGTCCAGAGGGTCATGGTCTCAAATGGTACATGAAGGCTATTTAACCAAGGGTGTTAGGACAAGCATTCACCCTTGGCCAAGTGCGCTTGAATTTCATCGTTGAATTCAAACTACCTCAGTCAGAGAAACAAGCTCTCTCTGAATTGTGGGAGATTTAACAAAGGGAGGGAGAATCTGCCTAGGAGTACAGCCAAAAATTTAAAGATGCTATTGGGAGGCTAGCACATCCAATTCACAAACATCACCAGAGGGAATGGTACATCCAACTATTACTACCTTTGATGAGAATTCCTTTAACACAACAGTGGATAGCCATATTAATAGATGCCTTGGAACAATCAATGAATATCTAATCCATGACAGGTTATCCAGGGAATTTGAGAATGACCAGGCCCCCACTAGATGAAAATGTGTTGCAACTTCAGGGAAAAAGATCGGTGCTAATGGAAAAATATTCAATAATTAACCACACCAAGACTAGGATAACCTCAGGTTTGGTGCACAGGATGGTACACAGAAGGGAATCTAGAAAATGAATGTCCGTGCATGAGGGGAATGGGACCCCCTCACAATCTAATGTGACCCTCTTCGAGACCAATGAGAGGAGTTGTGAAAGTATCTGTGACTCTACCATGCCACACACTAGGGTTATATAATACCTTCCCAGGTGCTCAAACTTCTCAGATGGCTTAGTATTGTGAAATTTGTCGGACACATGGGCATGTGTCGAGGAAGTGTCCTATTATGAAGAAGTACATGAATACGCCCAATACAATACATTGTGAGCTATGTGCATCGGTTACCCATGATATGAATCAATGTAGAGTGTTGGACGCACTTACTGACAGATTAGACCGAACAACGTTATGAGTAAATGAAACCCCCCAAGGACCTAGAAGAGGCTAGGAAGGTGGGGCTGGAGGTGGATTCAAAGGATAAATAAATGGAGGCAGAGGGTTGAGTAGATGTTACAACTGAAATGAACAAGTTCATTTGGCCAGAGGCTTCCCTCACCCAAGATGACCATGGTGCTCGTACTGCAGGAACAATGGCCATGCAACTGAATACTACCCAAAACTGATCACGAAATGGGAAGATCAGGTTCGTCAACGAGGAGATAATCTCATAAGATCAGAATTAAAAAGGGGAATTGAGGGTCAGCTACCTAAGATTAACATCATTACTCATGGAGGAGAAAAAAATGGGGTAGATGCAGACATTCATCCCAAGATTCAGAAAGTTGTTCCCAAAGATGGCAGGTATGACCCTATAAAACAAAAGTTATTTTTCAACGATGCAATAGAAATATTTAAGAGTATCCCTAATCTGGATATAATAGTAAATCCTCCTAAATTTGTGTCTCAAACTAACCTTGCACAAGCCCCTACCTCACCACCAACACCTAAAAACTCTGCAATTCCTAGGAGACGTCCTGAGCAATCTCAGAGTGTAGTCAATCTCTGGTTTCAATTATTCTTTGATATCCTAGGGGATGACCAACTTACTGAGAAGTTGTGAAACACCCTGTACCTAATATTTGGAAATGAGGGAACCCCATAAGCCATAATAAGGACCAACCTCCCTGAGAAGAATACCCAAAGAATACAAAGAAGAAAGGTGTGAATGGGAAAATAATTTAGGTTAGAATCCCAGCTAGATGATTTTGAAATCAAAGATGTCATACTAGATTTGGGATCAGATGTCAACATCCTACCCAAAAATACTTGGGAATATTTAGGAAAACCTTCGTTAGTATATTCCCCCGTCCAATTGAGAATGGAAAACCAGTACTGCATTTTCCTAGTAGGAAGGCTGGAAAATGTGGAAATAGATGTTGCAAGAGTTAAAACCACAGTTGATTTTGAGCTAACCGAAATTATGGGAGATAAGGATCCCTACCCTTCTCTACTCAGGATTGATTATGCATATGACAACTATGCTATCATTGATCTAAAAAGGGACACCATGACATTTGAAGCAGATGGGATAAAAGTAGTTCAGCCTTTAGATCTGGGTTTAGGGCCTAGATACACTGAACCAGTGGACCATAATATGGAAACAGATGATCTTGACCAATTATACACCATAAAAGTAGGAATGAGACCAGATTACATAAATCCTACTACAGATAGATCGATAAGTTGGAGAACCATAGATTCTGTTGATGAGGATTCAGAAGTAGCATTTGATAGTTGGCAGCAAGGTTCATATGAGTGATTCTCAAGGAGATGCACAACTATGAAGGCAACAAGATGGATTGGAAGTGAGGTCAGAGAACCCTCGACATATGATGGTACCTCAGAGATACACAGTATTATTTCCATCATGGAAGAGAATATAGCAACAGATCAAAGGATCTATGTTCTTGACTTAGCCTTGCAAGAAACCCCTACTAGATGGTGGGCCACCCATAAATCCTTGATAATGGAGTGGGAGGACACAAAAAAAGCCATCCAATGTCGATTCCAAAGGAGGGATCAACTAAAAGGAGATATGAATATGGATCTTCAATATGCACAACTATTCTATGGATTATATAACCCTAAAGTGCATATTGAACATTGCTTAGAGCATTGGAGAGTCACAGAAGTACCCTCTCACCTGTGGGTTCAGGTATTTCTCCACTCGTTGGGGCCTATTCCAAAATCCTAGTATATACATGAGGAGGCCAGAAGACAAACCAACTATTGGCATACCTTACAAGAAAAAATTTGCAAGGTTTTCTCCTTTACAAGTACCCTGAGCTTAACGCAATCCTTTAAAGAATAAGGGAAATGATTTTTACTGACATTTGTAAAAAGAGATCAAGTTCAGTAGTATGTGTTGACCATGTTCGTTTCCTTCAATCTAGTTTGAGTCTTGAAATTGATAAGATAATTGTACTTTGTTGTAAAGTTAAGAAAGACTTGGAAAAACATGATGACTTAGAAGAGCTTAGAAACTTAGACATTAAAGAAACAGAAGGCAGTAGAGAGATTCAAGATATTGTACCTAGTCACACCTATAGCTCCTATAATCACCCATTGAAGTTGTAGAAATTTAATATAGGGAGTGCAAAAAATCCTAACATAGCTTCTATAGGAGACTATTGGGATGAGCAAACTATGAATGAAGTACATAACTTGTTGCGAGAGTATGAGGACTTGTTTCTGAAAATGTTCTCAAAACTGAAAGGTATAAAAGGAGCCATGGGAGAAATGAAAATTGAGTTGAAACATGGCCCAAGACCTGTGAAACACAGACCATACCAACTTAATCCAAGAATAAAAGAGAAGGTCAAGAGAGAGGTGGACAAAATTCTTGCAGCAGAACTTATTTTCCCAATCGAAGAAGTAGAATGGATTAGCCCCATAGTTATCCAAAGTAAGAAAGGTACATAAGAAATTTGGGTCTGTGTGGACTACAGAAGTCTGGATTTTTCATGCATGCATGATCCGTTTCCAACACCTTTCAATGACAAGGTATTAGATCAAGTTGCGGGAAAAGAATTGTATTCATTTACAGATGGGTTCTTAGGATATAATCAAGTCAAAATAATAGAGGAAGACAAGAAAAAGACTACATTTATAACCGAATGGGGATCATTTTCATATAATGTAATGCCCTTTGGTTTGAAAAATTCCCATGCATTTTTTTCTCGGATTGTGACAGCAATGTTTCAAGAGTTCATCCACAAGTTTGTAGAAGTCTATATGGATGATTGGATGGTGTACATCCTGTTAAAATATCATGTTAGGCTACTCCGGTTAATGTTTGATAGATTTCGTGAAATGAAAATATCTTTGAATCTAAGGAAGTTTATTTTATGTGTACCTCATGGCAATTTGTTAGGCCATATTGTATGTAGAAAAGGAATCCTGGTAGACCAAGCTAAAGTTGTGGTCATTATGAACATGTCACCACCTACAAGTTCCAAATTGTTGCACTCCATGCTGGAACATACATGATATTATCGCAGGTTCATCAGAAGATATGCAACTATCACCGCACCCCTTGAGATATTGTTGAAAAAGTATGATTGTTCTTATGGACACCAAAATGTGACAAAGCATTCGAAATTCTCAAATAAAAACTAAGTACTTCACCTATATTGATATTTCCCAATTGGGAAATCGAGTTCCATGTACATGTAGATGCATCAGGCATTGCCCTAGGATCCATTCTAGCGCAACCAAGGGAAGGAAATATGGACCACCCTATCTACTTTGCTAGCAAAAAACTATCGCAAGCTAAGCGAAACTACACAACCACTGAAAGGGAAGGTCTAGCTATGATTTATGCATTAAAAAATTTTAGATGCTACTTGTTAGGCTCTCATTTCAATTTTTTTACTGACCATTATGCATTGAAGTATCTCGTCAATAAACCAGTACTTGAAGGAATAATTTGCAAGTGGCTACTTCTTTTTCAAAAAACTTTGTTTGAAGTAATTTTCAAACTAGGAATATGCAATGTAGGTCCAGATCACCTTTCCAGATTGGAGTCAAGGGAGAGTGGTGGAGCAATGGATGACCAGCTCCCAGACGCAGACCTGTTCCGGATTGAGGCCAATCCAGAGTATCTTGAAGACGTTGTTATCTTCCTCAATACAAGGACCTACCCAGAAACATACTCCACAACCTAGAAGCGACATATGGTGGTTTGCGCAACTGACTATTAATTGATTTTCAGACAACTTTACAAATTGGGACTTGACAAAATCCTTAGGAAATGTGTCTTGAATCATGAAAGGCAGGATATCCTATGGAAATGCCACAATGGAGTTGCAGGAGGACATGTTGGAGGTAAAGCCACTGCACAAAAGGTACTTCAAGTTGGATTATGGAGGGCTACATTATTTAAAGATGCTAAGGAATATGCTAGATCTTGCGACATCTGCCAGAGAGTAGGAAAGTTGTCACTCTGAGATGAATTACCCCTTCAGCTAGTCTTATCACTTCAAGCATTTGAGAAGTGGGTTGTTGATTTTATTGAACCAATCAACCCCCCAGCTAAGCACTCAAAGGCCAGATACATCATCACCCCAAATGATTACCTCATAAGATGGACTGAAACAGAGGTAGTTCAATACTATTCTACAGATACAACTACTATATTTATCTTCGACAACGTTATCACTTGGTTTGGATGTCTTACAAGTTTGACTAGTCATCAAGGCAGTCACTTTATCAGCAGTACAATTGCAACATTGACAACAAAATTTCTTATGCAACACCATAAGATAAATCCCTACCATCCACAAGCTAATTGTACAGTAGAGGAATTCAATAAAATTATGGAAAGAGGACTAACAAAAGTACGTTTTTCAAATAGGTAAGACCAGGACGATAGAGTTTCAGCAGTCATGTGGGCTTACAAGACTACCACAAAGAAGTTACACAGGTATACCCCATTTCAGTTGGTATATGGGAAAGAATTTGTTGTACCCACATAATTTATTACCCCTAGTCTCTATATCACACAGGCTACACACATGACCAATGATGAATCAATTGTGAAGAGAATTGAAAACTTGCAAGAACTTGAGGAAGCAAGATTTCTAGTGGATTTTCATCGGAAAATTGAGAAAACTAGACAGAAATATTGGCATGATAGTCATATTAAGTCCAAAATATTTTTGCAAGGGGATAAGGTACTACTCTACGACAACAGATATTAGAAACATCCAGGAAATTTGTGCATGCATTGGTTGGGTCCATTCATAGTTGCAGAAATCCGATAATATGGTGCAATCAGGCTACTGCAATTGGATGGTATCCTTCGGCCAAGATGGGTGAATGGAGCCCGCCTAAAA
>JZKD02S1974139.1:0-17866 GCA_000966675.3 Picea glauca | reverse complement strand
ATGACCTCGGTTTGGCCATCTATTTGGGGGTGGAAGGCCATGGATTTGGTGAGCTTGGTGTCCAGCAATGACCAAAGGCTCGACCAGAATGTGTTGAGAAATTGAATGTCCTGATCTGAGACAATGGTTTGTGAGATTCCAAAATGTACCCAAACTCGTTCAAGGAAGAGCTTGGCAGGGACCTTTGTTGTGATGTTCTTGCACGCAACCATAATTTCCATCTTAGAAAAGTGATCAACAACCAAAAAAACATAGTCATTTCCCCACTTGGTGGACGGTAGCCCCAACATGTAGTCCATTGAGATGCATTCCTGTGGCATGTGAGGAGTAGGAAGAGGGGTGTACATGCCTTGTTTCTTAGTGGTCAGCTTGGCAATAGCACAGGTAGTGTGGGACCTGATATACTTGATGACCTCCTGTCGAAGTTTCGGCCAGTAGAAATGTTTCTGTAGCATCACCACTGTCTTTTCGACGCTGAAGTATCCTGCCACCTGACTGTAGTGGGCTTCCCATATCAGCTTCGCTCGCTCACTTGATGGAACATAGATATCGCCCAGATGACACAAAAACCCATCCTAAAGATGGAAATTATCAAAAAATGCATTTGCACCCAACATTTGGTAGGTGGTGGCGAAGTCTGGGTCTGTCTCATAGAGTTGGAGCCATCCATAGGTCTCATGGCTGCAAGAGTTTAGCACCGTGGTGAGTGGCGCGACTGGCGGTCTGCTGAGGCAATTAGCAATGTGATTGGTGCTTCATGATTTATACTTGATTTTGAGGTGGAATTGCTGCAAGTATGTGGACCACTTTTTATGATGGCCATTCTGCAATTTTCCTTGTGTCTGCATGAACTGAAGTGGGTTATGATCAATGTGGATGACTGTCTCCTTCCCAAGAATGTAATGTCTCCACTGGCAGCAGGCTTGAACAATGGAGTGCATTTCTTTGTCATAAGTAGGGTACTTATAGACAACATCTGATAGTGTGTCACTATTATAGGAAACATGGTGGCTGTCTTGAGTGAGAACGACGCCCACAACATAGTTTGAAGCATCTGTCTCGATCTCAAAGGGTTGTTGCAGGTCTGGTAGTGAAAGTATTGGGGCTGAGCGCAAGCGCTGCTTCAAATCATTGAATTTTTTTTGTTGGGACCGGCCCCACGTAAATTTTTCCTTACCACCACCCCTGGTTATTTGGCTGAGGGCCCATGCAATATGGGAGAATCCCAACACGAACATCCGATAGAAATTGGCAAGGTCCAAGAAGCTCTGAATCTCATTGAGTTTGGTTGGGGCTGGCCAGTCACAGATGACTTGGATCTTGGTTGGATCCACATGTACGCCATGTTGATCAATGATGTAGCCCAGGTAGGTGAGGAGAAGATATCCGAATATTCTTCCACGACCTTATCTACTTGCTTCTATTGTGTGGAGAGGTCAGCCGCAGAGACCCTAGATGTGGCTGTGATCTTTCACTTATTCTGAGAGCAAATCATGAATAAGACAAACTTCCCTGTCTAACAGATGACCTTCCTGCATTTCTTAGCATAGATCAAGGAAATAGCACTATATGGGACTCCCTCGGGTATTCTGTACATTTTCCTATTCAAAGTAATAATAACACTACGAGGCCTAGACTCATATACAACATGATGTTTCCATAAATAAGGTTGGCCCAAAAGAACATCACAAACTTCGAGAGGAGAAACATCACACAATACCTTGTCTTTGAAGGGCTTGATGTCGTACGACAATCGACACTGTTGGCTGACACGAAGATCACTTCCTTGGTGGAGCCATCCAATGGTGTAGGGTTGTGGGCGCGGCATTGTCGGTAGGGCTAGTCGCTTGACGACCTCTGCTGAGATGAGGTTCTTGTGGCTACCATTATCAACGATGAAGTGCAGCGGGGTGCCTTTTACCCATATCTGTGAATGGAAGAGGCATTCTAATTCTTCTGGCTTGTTTGGTTCACCAGTTTGGAGCTTGGTGGTAGAAATGGTGGCACTGGGTTCTACGTCAATGATTCATCTTCCCCTTTCTAGTTTTGGCTTAGAGTCAGAACCCACATCTGATTCAGAGGCTTTCACTTCATCCACCGGTGACTGCTTTAAGTAGCAGTGAACAATGTTATTCCAAGGGATCTTATGGAAGTCACACCACTTCCCGGTATCTTTCTTTGTCTTTTCGGTGTCCTTCTTTGCTTGCAGCTTGGACTGGTTGTCCTAATATTGTCCATATTTTATCTGTCCTTTGTTCTATGGGTTGGGGCTTCCCTTTCCTGGCTTTTGTTGTGTGGGGTTCCCAGGCCCAAATTGTCACGTCTTTTGTTTGAGATTCTACTCAATTTTAACGGCATATTGGTAGGTCGTGCCCAAGGATGAGATGTCCAGAAATTCCATTTTGGTATGGATGTATCTATGAAGAGCATCGTGATACTTTCATAATTCCATTGGTCACCCAGGTCGAACATGATGGACAGAAAAAAAGGAAAAGAAAGGAGGACGTCCAGAACATAGAAAGTGGTGAGGAGGATAGCGCCTCAGAGAAAATTAGGTTGGACTCACCAGGAGGAGGAGGAGGAGACAAAGTGAACCAAGAAGAAGGAGGGAAAGAAGGAGACAATCAAGACAAAGGTGAAGTTACACCGCCAAAGGATCCCCTTACAGAGGCAAAGACATCAAAGAAAAGGAAGGTTTCTCCGCAGAAACCCTTAGCAAGAAAGAAGACCCAAGACAATAAGGCTCGGTCAAATAATGTACTCACAGTGGATGATGTCGATCTCACCATTGTAGCCATGGAGGATGCCTCAGAAGATATCCTACAGAGACATGAAGAAAAGCAAGAAAAATTGTATGAAAGAATAGAGAAAGAGCTCAAGGACATACAGTAGGCCATCTATTCGAGCCGCACAATACCTATTGCACCTTCGTCATTGGAATTGCAAAATTGGGGGATGATCCCACCCAATTATGAAGGCTAGCAGATGCAACTGGGCTTGACTCTGTCGAGTCTAAGAAGAAAAGAAGTAGACCACAGAGTCCTTGTAGCAAGAAAAGGAGGAGGCCCTAGAGCAACTTAGAGTTGCACAGAAGTAGAAAAATGACATTCAGGTGAAGTTTGAGCAGAACAATGCGAGGATACAGGAATAAAAATACCAATTGCTCACAGAGTAGATTGTAAACAAAGAGGCAGTGAGTAAATAACTTCGCTCTGTACCGGGATTGGCATAGGAGGAAGAAGAGTCAACCGAGATACAAGAAGGGAAGCTCGCTAAGGCCATTCAATAGCTTCAAGCAAGGGTAATGGATCTAGAGATTCAAGCAATGTTGAGCACTCCACAAGAAGTACGCGACCAAAGGGAGGAAGCTACCAAGAATGTAGTAGAAATAATTAGAGCACTCACCTTAGAGAGTAAGAAACTGAGTGATTAAAGTGCACAGACCTATGAGTTCCTTGCGGAATATTTGGAGCTGAGAAAATTGGAAGCATAGCTCCAGGAGGTGAAGCAGCAGGAATCCATTGTGTAAGCGTAAATGAAGTTGCTTACTGCAGTCAAGAAGATGAAAATATCAGAGGAACAGCGTGCAACTTAGCAGCAGATTACTGCTATCTAGAGCAAAGTCATGGAAGTGACACAGAGACTCCAGTCAGTACAGGACGAAACCTATACTATTTTTGAAGAGGTTGAAGAACAAGGCTCATAGCTAGACCAACTGGTTGCAATGGTGGAATAATGCCTGGAAGGGCATGTTACTGAGCAAGTGATTTAGGAGTTCACCAAGCAAGAAGCTCTGGGGAAGCAGTAAGTCGAGACAGCTCGAGCTAAGCTCGAGGCCTTTGAAGCAATGTTGCCCATATCTGAGTGACTTGGGATGAGTCACAGGTGAGTGTTGGGGGCCTGTTGGCCCTTGACCAAGTTTTGAGGAAACATTGGTCGTGTTTGACCACTTTTGGGACTTTGATAGGCTGGTTGAAGATGGAGCGCCCAGGCAAAGTAGAGATCATGGGATCTCACTCATTTTATGAGCTTGCGGACCCAACAAAGGGTTTTAGGGTTTATGTAATGGGTATGGGATGTCAGCCCATGGGTTTACCCATGTTTAGGCCTTTGTGTAAGGTATAAATAAGTAGATAGGACTTAGAGCGAAGTCTGTCTAAGTTGGCTTCGTGCAAGAATATGTAAAGGTTGCTAAGTGTGAAGAGAAGTTGTTGGATTTTGTGCATATTGTGTGTTAATACTTGTAGAGCTAAGTGCAAGTGATTGTAAGAGGCTTTGTGCTATCAAGGAGTTGTCTCTGTGCCTTGACCTAATTTTGAGGAAGGTGGATCTAGTGTGCTATGTGTAGATCACCTGTCCAGTTCGAGGCTTGGCTCTGTGGCTCTATGCAACATGAGCATATGCATGTAAGAGATTGCAGACTAATAAAGAAGAAGAAGAAGAAGTTGGTGGATGTAGCCCCACACTGGGGTGAACCACATATATCCTGTGTTGATGTGATTTGTGCAATGTTGTTGATGTTGATAATGTGATTACTTTCTTAGTGTTGTTGATGTTATGTATAATGAATGCATATGATTTTGTAGCTTAGTGCTTAACGATGTAACTTAATGTTAGATCTGAGCTAATGTTATGTGCTAAGTAGTTGGAAGTGTTAGATCTTGATGGTTACTGCATTGTTCTGTAATAAGGGTTAATCTGTGATGTACATGAGAATCATAACCTAGTGCATATTGTTGGTTAAGTGCCCTCCTAAGTATTGTAATCACAGATCTATGTCCTAGCCTGGTTGTAGACACCTGAGTCCTACAACCCCCCATGCCTCTACCTCGGATGAGACTTCATCTGCTTCGCGGTTGTTGCCAAAAGGGCCGGTATTTAGGGTTTTGTTGGTGCGTTGTTGAAGCATTGAACCCTGGGTCTACCCCTATTCCAACAGGTGCTCAAAGTTTCTGATAATTCGAGTGCACGACAGAAGCTTATGGCTCAACCAAAGATATCTGATTCATATAGACGATATCCACCATCTCATCAGATTATCTCTTAAGGGTGAGGATGTGTTCAAAGGATTTCAAGGCCCGAGCAAGCACGAGAAGAAGAAAGGTGAAGTTAGCCTATATGAGAAGTTCCACACACAGAGAGGTGGGAAAACAACAAAGAATGACCCAATCATTCCAGAGAAAGTCCGAACAACTTGCTATGTAATTGCAAGCAAGGTCATGCATTCCTACTATAAGGGTGAATGCATCTTAGATGCTCTTTCAGTATCTGACTTTTGCCCAAATGAAGTTGTATTCAACTGGTGTAGCTACCTACTAGAGGAACCTCTAGTCAATTGTGAGGAAGCTCAGGAGAAAGGTGGAACTTTCACATATGGATACCTACTAGTAGCATTTTCAATGTGGAAATGGAAGCCACCCATGGGAAGACAGTTAGCATCGATGGAAAAAGGTCACTTGACAAAAATGCTTGAGTCATGGCATGTAAGGCTGGATCAGGAGAACATGGAGTTCAACAACAACTCCTTTACAAAATTGTATACTCAGTTAATCGACGCAACTCAACGATGGCACATACCACAGAAGTTGTTGAACCTCAATACCTGGAACATATCCTTTGGCATAAAGTACCACAATACCCTTGTCTGGCCGAGGCATGCGAAGCTCAAAGATTTCGACTCTAGGTTGCTCCCCTTCGGTCTCGATGAGGAAGCATTTGATAAATAATTCATGCCGTGGGTTGGAGTTAAGCACAATCCATGAAAATATGGCATGCACTACCTCTTACCTATAGATCTCCTGAAGAAAGAGGGGCAGTAAGAATGAGTAGGGTCGAGTTGAAGACTAGAAGAGAAGAAACAAAAGGTCCAAATGCTGACAGACTCAGAAGATGAAGAGGATGAGAAATTTCTAGAATGAAAGAAGATTATGTTACCTATGTTTCCAAAACTCCCAGACCAAGACGTGCTATCAGGAAAATAATTCAATGACATCCTAGTCATTTCTTTCACAGGGGACCCTTCAATCAAGAATCCACAAACATGTATTTCTCATGTAAATCTCTTGAATCTGCAATCGATATCCTCGGTTATACCTAGTACTAGATCAGTCACTCAAGCTGCTTAGATTGAGATTAACATCACAGATGATCCTGATCTAGACACCACTGCATCCACAACCATCATCACTGAGAAACCTCCATCACCCCCACAAGCCCCATCACCACTGCAAAACACCATTATTCAATCCCAACCCACTTCTCCCGAGCCCAAGCAGTTGGATCTCCTAGACCCAGCTGAAAATGTACCAGAATGCACTACCCTGACCCCTAAAGCCTCGATCCATTCAGTCACTCCATCGGTACCCATTCTAGGCACTATGCCTTCGATGGAGAGTCAAATTGTTTCGATACCACAAGTTCCAGGCACCCAGAGTCCTCTCTCGATAGTAAATGTTGAGATTCCCATCAACAGAAAAGAAACTCTAGAAGTTTCATTACAAAAAGAGCTAGGAGAACATACAGTTCAGAAGGAACCCGAAACTACATCAGGGCAAAGCGCAAAATATTTGAAAGAATAGTTGAAGCCAGTATTCAGTTTCCAAAGCGATGCAGAAAATTGTTGCAGCTTTTGCTGGCCAACAAAAAAGTTTTTCCTCAATTTCTAGTGACTTTGAAAGCTAGACTTGCACATCAACTGCAAAGTCCATCCCCGGGAGAAGAAGAGGTGGAGATAGCATCCACACAATATATGGCCAATGGAGTGCCACTATGAGTCTGAGTACCCCTGGATGCCACTCCTTCATTGGGCGAACTCACTTAGTTACCAACAATGTAACTGGTAGGAATAATCATAGCCTTGATTGAGAAACTTGAGAAGAGGATCTAGCAGGACGAAAGAGAAGTAAAATTCTAGAAAAAAGAATTACTCCTTACACAAGCACAACAAATGTAGGAGGAATACACAAAGGCGTAGGCAGAACAGAAGGTGGAAAAGGTAAAGGAAAAACTCTTAGAGGCCTAGACAACGGTCAGAAAGACAGCGCCTCAGCTGCCAGAATCCAACACCACAAGTGAGCTTGTGGATCAGATCAAATTAATTCATGTAGCTTGATCATAAATGGTAAAAAGAATAGAAAATATCAAGGCACATTTATGAGATAGTAAGAAAGAAGTTGAATTGTAACCCAAGAAGCTACGAGAGAAAATGGAGAAAATTGTGTTGAAAGGTAACAACGCAAGAGCAACCTTGCACAAACGGACTATGGAATGCACAAAGATATTCAGATATATTAGCAATTGGATGGGAATCATTTCAAGGCACAACCAAACATTGGAGGACTTGCACGTAAAGATCCAATCGCTCAACGAAGAAGAAACCAATGCCCTTAAATAAAATTTGGTCATGGACCATAATCGCATGAAGAAACAAGCATATCAAGGTCGCTCTGAATGTCAATTTGCAGAAGGAGATCATGTGTTTCTTCAATTGCAACCTTATAAGAAAAATTCCCTCAAGGCTGAACATTGTCAGAAACTGGCACCCAAATTTTATGGTCCTTATACTGTTCTCAAGCATGTGGGACAGGTGGCCTATTAGTTAGCTTTTCCCAGTCATTCTAAGCTCCAGCCACTCCATCCTATTTTTCATGTTTCCTGCTTAAAGAAGGTTATTGAAACTAAGTGTCAAACTCAAACCAACCTTCCTGAGTTGGATGAAGAAGGCTCCATTTGGCTACAACCACAAGCAGTTTTGGACCAGCGTGAGCATCATCTGCATCAGTGCACCATTAAGGAAGTGTTAGTCTAGTGGAAAGATACAACTCCAACAGATGCCACTTGGGAACCAGCTACCATTCTACAACAATTTCCTCATCTCAAGCCTTGAGGACAAGGTTTTTTTTAAGGGGGAGTACATGTTAGGGACCTAACCCCTCACATAGGTAGAATAGTATATTTCAATGTAATAAAGGTCAATATTAATAAGGCCTAGAAATAAGAAAGAATAAGTCAAATGTCAAAAGACCTAATAGAAGCTTCTACTTCTAGAAGGATCTTCCTCTAGATTGTTCTTTTGAATAGACATATTTAGTATAAATAGGAGTATAGGGTATGAGAATTTTTGTCTTGGATATTATTGTAATAGAGCTATGCTCTGCTAGAGGTTTCCCCCTTGAAGAGGCAAGTGAACATTGCTCTCAGTAATCAAAGTGCTCTTTATGATGTTATTCCGGTATTATTTTGGTATTATTGTGGTATTGATCTGGATTTTATGAGCAGAATGAAATGACTACAGATTATTAACACGTTCTTAACACAAAATAACAGAGATACAGTAAAACTAGTTTTCTATTCAATAACGAAATAAGATGAAACTGTAAAATGCAACAGAAACAAGCTTGTTGGAATGGTGGCAGCTTATCTCTAAGAAGAGCTGTGACGGTTTCACTCATTCACAATAATATGATTACAATGAGGCTCTAAAGGCCTTTTTACAATAAGTAGGAATTCCAAAAACCCTAGACATCCAAAAACCTAACCCTAGGAGATGAAGCACCAAAAGTCATGTGGGCCCCGTTTGGGTAAGTTAGTACATCAACTTCCCGAGGTCATAACTTTTGCATACAATCTCTATTTTAAGAGTATGATATCCCTTTGGAAAGGTATTGTCAAGGAGATTCATTTTAGGCACAATATTTAAAGAAATTAATATATTGCAAACCATTTTTCCAGATAAAAAAAAAGGTGGGTGGCCACCCATATCCACCTAGATCAATCCTCCCTCCTTAGTAAGAAATGGTATTCATTGTGTTGATTTCCCCCATCATATGAGGAAATTTCTGTTGAATTTGGCCCCGGGTGAGCCACTTGCCTTGGTGTAGGAGTTGCCCTGCTTTGATGACTCGATAAACATGGATCATTTGTTGTCGAGTGCCCTTGATCTGTGTGTCCACAATATGATCATTGGATGTCTATTGTATGTAGTCGGGGTTGAAATATGTTGGTGTCAGTTGTTCTGCTACTTCTAAGGTGTCCAATAATGGTNAAATTTTCCTTACCACCCCTGGTTATTTGGCTGAGGGCCCATGCAATATGGGAGAATCCCAACATGAACCTACAGTAGAAATTGTCAAGGCCTAAGAAGCTCTGAATCTTAGTGAGTGTGGTTGGGGCTGGCCAGTCACGAATGAGTTGGATCTTGGTTGGGTCCACATGTATGCCATGTTGATCAACGATGTAGCCCAGGTAATGGACCCTGTCCATGCCGAAGGATCATTTTTCCAAGTTGGTGTATAGCTTGTGCTGTCGCAGGGTGTGTAGAACCTGTTGAATATGCTGCAAGTGTTCGGCCGAAGTCTTGTTGTAAATGAGAATGTCATCCAGATACACCACTACAAAATTATTGGTGAATGGTCACAGGATATCATCCATCATCCTCATGAAAGTGGCTGGAGCATTTCTCAAACCAAAGGGCATGACCAACCATTCAAAAAGGCCTTCCTTTGACTTGAAGGCAGTCTTCCATACATCTATCCGTTCTATCGGGACCTGGTGGTAGCCAGACTTTAGATCAATCTTACTGAAGTATTTGGCCCCTGTGAGTTTATCAAGGAGTTTGTCGATTCGGGGAATTGGGTACCGATTTCTGACTATGATTTTATTCAGATCCTGGTAATCAAAATTAGAGTCATCAGGTTCCATCTTTCTCCTGTACCATCACGATTGGGCTCCTGTAAGGTGATGAGCTGGGATGGATGTGCCCCTTGTGGAGAAATTCTTGGATCTATCGCTTAATCTCCTCATTCTCTAATAGAGAGTGGTGATAGACTGGCCCATTGGGAAGTGGTGCATCGGGGGTCAGATCGATGAGGTTCTTGACCTGGTAGTGCAAAGGTACCCTGATAGGTGAGGAGAAGATATCTGAGTATTCTTCCACGAACTTATCTACTTGCTTCTGTTGTGTGGAGAGGTTGTTCGAAGAGACCCTAGATGTGGTTGTGATCTTTCACTTATTTTGAGAGTGAATCATGAATAAGAAAAACTTCCCCGTCTGAGAGATGACCTTCCTGCATTGCTTAGCAGAGATCAAGGAAATAGCACTAGGTGGGACTGCCTTGGGTATCCTATACAATTTCTTGTTCAAAGTGATAATAACACTATGAGGCCTAGACTCATATACAACATGATGTTTCCATAAACAATTTTGGCCCAAAATAACATCACAAACTTCGAGAGGAGAAACATCACACAATACCTTGTCTTTGAAGGGCTTGATGTCGTACGACAGTCGGCACTGTTGGCTGACACGGAGATCGCTTCCTTGGTGGAGCCATCCAATGGTGTAGGGTTATGGGTGCAGCATTGTCGGCAGGGCCAGCTGCATGATAGCCTCTGCTGAGATGATGTTCTTCTAGCTACCGCTATCAACGATGAAGTGCAGCGATGTGCCTTCTACCCTCATTTGTGAATTTAAGAGGTGCTCTCCTTCTTCTAGCTCATCTGGTTCACCAGGCTGGAGCTTGGTGGTAGAAACGGTGGCACTGGGTTCTACATATATGATCCATATTCCCCTTTCTGGTTCTAGCTCAGAGTCTGAATTTGCATCTGATTCAGAGGCTTTCACTTCAGCCACCAACAAATGCTTTGAGCGGTAGTCAGCAGTGTTGTGCCAAGGGATCTTATGGAAGTCACACCACTTCCCGGTATATTTTTTTGTCTTTTCGGTGTCCTTATTTTCTTGCAGCTTGGAACTGTTGTCTTGATACTATCCATCTTTTTTCTTTCCTTTGTTTTGTGGTTTGGGGCTGCCCTTTCCTGGCTTTTGTTGTGAGGGGTTCCCATGCCCAAATTGTCATGTCTTTTGTTTGAGCTTCTACTCGATTTTGACGGCATATCGGTAGGTCGCGCCCAAGGATGATATGTCCAGAAATTCCATTTCAATCAGGATGTATCTATGCAGAGCACAATGATACTTGAGCACCAGATGTCATTCTGAATCTTTGATACCCATCTTAGTGCGCAAGCTATGGAAGATGTTTGTGAAATATGGCACTGCTTGGTCTCTTTCTTGCTGCAATGTGGTCCATTTGGTATACAAGTCATCATAACTTCTGACAGGGTAGTATTGTTCCTTAATAGCATCCCTGAAGGATTCCCAGGTGGTCATGACTGTAAATAATCAGGGTTCCTCTGTTTCCTTTTTCTCACAGAAATTTTCCCACCAATCTTCGACATGGGGAACAACTTTGAGGAGCGCAAAAGTAATCTTTTCTCTATTCGAAAAGTTATGGATAGAAGAATACCCTTCTAGTAGATTCAACCACTTGTCTATAGAATCTGCATGTATCTAACCTTCAAATATAGGAATATCGAAGTTTATTTGTACCTTGAAGGGGGCGGCGCCTCCACTCAAAGAAGATGTGTCACGTGTTGGTAGCCACCGAAGGATTTGCGTGAAACTATCTATCATCTCTCTCCTCTATTGCATGAGGGATTCCTCAATAAATAGTTTGAAAGGATCTCCTATCGCGTCATCTTTCTTTTCTCCTGCCATGAGAGGTCTCTTGGGCGTGCGAGAGATTTTTTCCTCAAGAGAAACAAGCTTGAGACCCAACTCTTTGTATTCCGACCTCGTTGGGGACATGCATTAAGACGACAAGGAGCAGACCGCTCTGATACCACTGATCCAAATTTTATGAGCAGAACAAAATGAATACAGATTATTAATAGGTTCTTAACAGAAAATAACAAAGATATAGTAAAACTGGTTTTCTATTCAATAATGAAATAAGCTGAAACTGTAAAATGCAGCAGAAACAAGCTTGTTGGAATGGTGGCGACTTATCTCTGAGAAGAGATGTGATGGATGCGCTCATTCGCAAGAAGATGATTACAATGAGGATCTAAAGGAATTTTTACAATAAGCAGGAATGCCCAAAACCATAGACATCCAAAAACCTAACCCTAGGAGATGAAGCACCAAAGGTCATGTGGGCCTCGTTTGGGTAAGTTAGTACATCAACTTCCCGAGGTCGTAACTTTTTCATATGATCTTCGTTTTAGGTGTATGATAGACTGTTGGAAACATATCGTCGAGGAGATTCATTTTAGGTGCAATACATAAAGAACTCAAATATTGAAAACCTAGTTTCCCAAAAAACATAGTTTAGGCCCTCAAAATGGCTCCGGAAGTGAAAACTACTAAAAATAGTAAATTACCAAAATTGCTAGAAAATTGTTTTGAGGCAGTTGTAAAAGGTGGGTGGCCACTGATATCCACCTGGATCAGGTATAGTTCTAGTTATATCATTGTATATCTGTCATTTCTAGCTAATTGTTTATATTCTGCATACTATTTTATATTTGGAATATTACAAGTGGTATCAAAGCACCTTCCTCAGCAGAAAATTGTGGGTTAAATTTTTTTCCAAGTAGAGACGTATTCTGACGTCTTTAAGCTACAAATATATATCATTACACACATAAACCTGTGGTCAGGGATTCATACATGTAGGAAATGCACCTGGTACTTAAGCGCACATTTGTTGGCCACCATTGTGACCCCTGTTGATACCCCTTCGAGTGGTAGCACATCAAACAACACCTGTATATGGATCGACCTAGATCTCTTGAATCACTCCATAGATAAACTGATCGGTCACTGGAATTCTCTAGTGCCACCAAGAAAAACACTCGAAAGATACTCTCTAGTACCTGGATAGTCAGGTAGTACGGCTAAGGGCACGATCTAGCCTCCTTAGTTGGTGCCCTAAGATATTGGGTTGAGTACTACTGTTGGACCCCGCACATATATCATAGAGCTATAGAAAAGGGAAAACCCTTGTCTGTAGAACCCTTGAATACGCTAACCCTTGGGATGGAAAAAAAAATAGAACAGACAAGATCTATGGATGTGCAGCTGTGTCTCTTTCATTCAGGTTGCGAAATTACTACATAGTTCTTCCTGTTAAGCATTTAGGAATTTCGTCACTGCAGTATTGTTCATATTGGAGTATAACTCCGCTGGAGTAAAAAAAAAAATCCAGGATCTTGTTGGCACCATTATTTGAGACCTATTCCGTTGGATCCCTCTCTTCTCCCTTATCGCAGTCATACCTATCATTTTTTAGCAAATTTTTGTTCTCGTGGACCCGACTCCCTTCCAACACCCTTATTTGGGATTTACCCCATTAGATTCCACTCGTCGCCCTAATTGTTGTAATACACTTCATCCATAACCCATTTTCTATGTGGTCCCACTCGCCCTTTTTCATGTTCCCTCTTCATCATGGCCCACACCCGTAGCCAAGACTTGGAAGCTCACCTCAATTCCTTAAACTCTAATTTCACAGAAACCCAACAAGAAGTGAGACAACTCAGTGCCAATGTTTCCAACATCAATAAAAACATCCATTCCTCCATCGATGCCAAAATGGACATCAAACAAGATCTCGCTACCCAGCTTGAATCCTTCAATACCCAATTTGTCTCCTTCACTACGATGATCTGCACCAAGCTACATATCCCTGCAAATCTTACCTCATCCAACCCACATTTGCAAACTGAAGGTGAAACTTCCTCTCGTTCCAAGAATTTTTAGCCCCATCACTTTCAACATGACCTATGCCTTATGCATGTGGATGTGACCAAATTCGATGGCTCGAATCCCACTGGTTGGGTAACTCAAATGGAACATTATTTCTCTTTATATGACATTACATATGAGTTGGCCAAAGTTCGGTATGTTGTTCTCCATCTAGATTAAGAACGTTGGCAATGGTGGCAATGGAGAAATAATGCCCGCCATGGGTATGTGGATTGGACACACTTTGTGGCAGATATTTATGAACGCTTTGAAACTGACACCAACCATTTAGGTCGTTTGACAAAGTTGAAACAATCTAGCACAATGGAAGACTTTATAGCCTCTTTTGATCAATTGGCTTCCCGTACAGAGGGCACCTCTGATGCTTTTTTTCCGAGAATATTTTATCAGTGGCCTCAAGGATGAGATTCATGCCCATGTCATCATGACTCGACCTCAGAGTTGGGTGGATGCTACTAAAAGAGCTAAGGAATCACAACATGTTGTCTCTTCTCAAAACCAAAAACCTTCCTTTATTCCTCGAATTAAAACAATCACTCCCACTTCTCATTTTACTCCACTAAAGATCCAAAAATTGACCAGGGAAGAAATGGTTGAACGCCAACTCAAAGGCCTTTGTTATAATTGTGATGACAAATATTTTCCTGGGCACAAGTGAAAGGAACAAAAAAAAATTATGGCCATCTCGAAGGATGTTTTGGAAGATGATGTTGAGGCTCCCCTTGTGGTCGTGTCACCTGAAACCACTAACATGACCCCTCCCTCCGACCCTCCCAAAGTAGAACCGGTCATTTCCCTAAATTCTCTCACTGGATTCTCTGCTCCCAAAACCCTCAAGCTAATTGGTTACATTAAGCATAGGAAGGTCATCTTTCTTGTTGATAGTGGAAGCACCCATAATTTTATTCATCGCTACATTGCTCAAGAAACTAATTGTTATATTTGTGCCATCAATAATTTTCAAATCATGATTGTCAATGGTGGGTCCATGAAAAGTGGAGGGCGTTTCGAAAATGTGCATCTCCAAATTGGTCAGTATCACATGAAATCTCATATGTTTTCTATCGACATGAGAGATTGTGATATTGTGTTGGGTGCAGAATGGCTAAGGACTTTGGGTCCCATTCTCATAGATTTTAAGGAATTAACCATGCAATTCAACTAGGAGGGCCAACAATATAAGTTTCAAGGCATCACCGTCGGTTCCCTAGAGATCATCAGTTCCCATCGCATGGAAAAGCTACTAAAAAAGGGTCATTCTGGAATTATTGCACAACTCCATGCCATTCAAGCCATTGAGACACCCTTTGTGCTGTAGGACCTCCAATCCATCCTTTCTAAACATCAAGTGGTTTTTTCCACTCCCCAAGGACTCCCTCCTTCCCGTGTTGTTCATGATCATTCCATTGCCCTTGTCCTCGACAACCTTCCTCCCAATATCCATTCCTATCGTCATCCCTTTTCCCAAAAAAAATAAATTGAGAAAATTGTTCAAGAATTGCTCAACGCAGGTGTTATCTACCCTAGTACGAGCCCCTACTCTTCTCTTGTGGTCATGGTCCTTAATAAAGAAGGTTCTTGGCGCATGTGTCCTGACTTCAACGCCATCAACAAACTCACCATTAAAGACAAATTTCCCATTCATGTAATTGATGACCTCTTGGATGAATTGAGTCGTGCCTAGTTCTTTACTAAATTTGATCTTTGTTTTGGCTACCACCAGATACGTATGAATGAGGCAGACATTCCTAAGACTGCATTTAGAACTCATGAAGGCCACTATTAGTTTTTGGTCATGCCCTTTGGCTTATGTAATTATCCCTCCACTTTCCAAAGCCTCGTGAATCATGTCTTTTGTCCTTTTCTTTGTCATTTTTTCTTAGTTTTCTTTGATGATATCCTCATCTATAGTAAAACCTAGACAACCCATCTTGCTCATGTGAATTGAGTTCTCCATCTACTCTCACAGCACCAACTTTTCCTCAAACAATCTAAATGTGCTTTTGGCACCTCGAAAGTCGAGTACTTGGGTCATCTTGTTGGCAAGGTCAGTGTCAAGGTGGATCCTAAAAAGATTGAAGCTATTCAATATTGGCCTCACCCAAGGACTCTCAAAAGCTTGTGTGGATTTTTGGGTTTAACAAGTTATTATCACAAGTTTGTTAATAATTTGGAAATATTGCGGCACCTCTCACTACTCTCCTTAAAAATGATTATTTCACTTTGACTCTTACAAGTGCTTGGCGTTTTCAAAGCTTGAAGATGGCCATGTGCACCACTCCAGTCTTGACCCTTCCTGATTTTACAAAGAACTTTTTCCTGGAATGTGATGCTTTCGGGAAAGGAATTGGAGTAGTCCTTATGCAAGAGGGTCAGCCTTTGGCATTTACTTGCAAACAACTGTCAGAGTGAAATTTTGGAAAATAAATTCTTGAAAAGGAAATGTTGGCTATTTTTCATGCAGTGGATCTTTAGCTCTCTTATCTATTGGGGAAACGCTTCCAAATTAAGACAGATCATCAAAGCCTCAAGTATTTTCTGGAACAATGCCTTTCCTCCCTAGAGCAACAAAAATGGGTGACTAAGCTATTTGGATATGATTATGAGATCATTTACAAGAAAGGAAAAGACAATGTGGTTGTTGATGCACTTTCCAGAAAATATGAAAATGAAGGGTCCATTTTTTTTCTCTCCTTCATTGTACCAGATTGGCTCCAAGTTGTTTGCTAGGAATGGCTACACGATCCCAAAATTTTGCATCTGATACAACAATTGCAGGCCAATTCTCCATTTTCCCCAAGGAACTCTTGGCACATTGATGAGATTTGATACAAAGGCCATTTGTATTTAAGTAAACAGTCAAAAATTAAATCCACGGTACTTTCTGAGCTTCATGCTACACATACCGTTGGGCACTCAAGGTTTACCAAAACCTATGATCGGGTCAAACGTTCCTTTTTTCTGGGAGGGTATGAAACATGACGTTCATAATTTTGTGGCAAAATGTGATGTTTCTCAATGCAACAAGGGCGAAATAGTCAAAACTCTTGGCACACTACAGTCGCTTATGATTCCACCTGCTATTTGGAGGGATATCTCTATGGATTTTATTGCAGGCTTACCTAAATCAAGCAATAAATCAGTCATCATGGTGGTAATTGATCGTCTTTCCAAGTATCCTCATTTATGTGCTCTTCAACATCTATTTGCAGCCTCCATTGTGGCTCAAATTTTCATGTATTAGGTCTTCAAGCTTCATGGCATGCCTCATTCTATTATCTTTTTATCGTGACCCAACTTTTACCAGCAATTTTTGGCAAGCATTGTTCAAGCTACAAGGCACCCAATTGCATCTCAGCACTACTTATCATCCCCAAACTGATGGTCAAACTGAAGTTGTCAACAATTGTTTGGAAACATATTTGAGGTGTTTTGCATCGAAAAGGAAAAATCAGTGGGCTCAATTGTTACCACTAGCAGAATGGTGGTATAACACTTCTTACCATACAGTGACCCACATGACTCCTTTTGAAGCGGTATATGGACAAAATACACCTTCAGTTATCTCGTACTTGCCAAGTGTCTTGAAGGTCCAGTTGGTTGACCAAACACTTACAGTTTGAGAGGCTATTCTCCATACCCTCAAAGATAATTTGGTCATGGCCTAGAATTGCATCAAGCAACAAGCATATCAAGGTCGCTTTGAACGTCAATTTGCAAAAGGAGATCAGGTGTTTCTTCGACTGCAACCTTATAAGAAAAATTCCCTCAAGGCTGACCATTGTCAGAAACTGGCACCCAAATTTTATGGCCCTTATATCGTTCTCAAGCATGTGGGACATGTGGCCTATTAGTTAGCTTTGCCTAGTCGTTCTAAGTTCCATCTTGTTTTTCATGTTTCCTGCTTAAAGAAGATGATTGGAACTAAGTGTCAAACTCAAACCAACCTTCCCAAGTTGGACAAAGAAGGCTCCATTTAACTACATCCACAAGAATTTTTGGACCAGCATGAGCATCGTTTGTGTCAGTGCACCATCAAGGAAGTGTTAGTTTAGTGGAAAGATACAACTCCAATAGGTGCCACTTGGGAACCAGCTACCATTCAACAACAATTTCCTCATCTCAAGCCTTGAGGACAAGGTTGTTTTTAAGGGGGAGGACATGTTAGGGACCTAACCCCTCACATAGTTAGAATATTATATTTCCATGTAATAAAGGTCAATATTAATAAGGCCTAGAAATAAGGAAGAATAAGTCAAATGT
>JZKD02S1974138.1:502875-529305 GCA_000966675.3 Picea glauca | reverse complement strand
TGCTTGAAACACCCACAGAGATCACACAAAAAAAACAAATAAATATGCACAGATCTGAAACACACATAGACACAGTGTTTACGTGGTAAAACCCTCAGAGTGAGGGAAACATCCATGGGACAATGACAGAATCATTATATTAATGAACAGGAGATTACAACCAGCCATAGGGAACCAGCAGCCCCGGAGAGGGCTCAAAGCCCTTGCTCATCTAAATGCATCTGAGGCACACATATTTAAACAACCTCTCCTTCAGTTACATGAAACTAATTCAATTAATGCTGCCTCCTATAATAGTTGAATAGTTTTAACTAAATCCAACAATAGAATATTGTTGAAACAATCATGAACCACCTTAACCTAAATTGGTTAATTGGTTGTCACATTCCAACAACTTTAATATATGGGAAATAACCGTAGGGGTCACAGTCAAAATAAATCTTGAATCATTCGTGGAAACAATGGTTCAAATATTAGGCATGTATAGTCCTACCAATGTCTCAATTAAATTTGGTTCATGAAATGTTCCTGGAACAACGTTTTGTACTAAATTACTTTTGCAAAGATAATATGTTTCAAGGTTTTCCAATATATTTCATTTTATCGACTCACTTATTTTTTTTAGACTTTCTTTACTAATACGAGTATCAAATACATCAGATAGTAAATCTAGCATAGGTTCTGATTCATTTGTGATATTAGTGGAGGTTGATACAGAAGCACTTCTTTTTTGAGAAGTCATTTTACTAAGTATACGGAAAACATGGGTTATCTAAGAAAATATTTTTGGGGTTTAATAGGATTACCAATTTCTGAAGAAAAAATAGTTGATATTTGAGCTGGGTGTTACTAAATGTGAACTTCTCTGGGTATGTCAGTCAAAAGAAATGATAAATCTGAATTAATCCATCGTATATCGTCCACAGTCACTAAATCCCTACACACATGTGAAGATTTGGAGTTAATTCAGAAAATTATATATTATGTACTAAAATAAATGAGACGTGATGTTTGAAACTACATAAATGAGACGTGATGTTTGAGTTTATTGTCTCAGACTACATATAACACATTTTTCCATGTGTAATTTAAACGTGTATCGTTATCTCATGTATTGTTATCTCATTTGATCCAAAGTAATAGGAACCATAAGATCTATCGGGAACATAGAAATTGTTAGGGATTGGTTGTAACATGAGATGAAACAAATAACAGAATCCGCAATATAATTGAAGAGAAATAACTTCACAAATATCAGTGGTGTTTAAAGATATCGTTATAGCACTTAAGCATAGTGCATTGTAATCACAACATCACAATGCATATTGGACATTATTTGGACATAATGTCTTGCATTCAACTATATGATAATGACCCATCATGTCCTCTATTTATAGCCTCCATATCTAACCAAATTCCTTAAAATCGATAAGATCTTGTCCACATACAATTGTTGGTGGCTACAGCTAACTCCATCATATATGCATTTTCTAGTCATCTTGTCAAAGTTGCTCGACCTGACCATCCATGCATCCAAATCATAGTTGATTGCTCAGTTGGTTAATCCATCGTCTGACTCTCTTCGACTGCTCTCGATTGTCCAACCGATAGGCTAGTTGACTACTCAATCTACTGATGTCAACTTTCGGTCGATTGCCCAACTAACTATTTCCAGTTGTTGGTCGATTGGTCGACCAATTAAATCTAGGAGAAGTGTGATGAACCATCAGAACCTAAGGTTCCAACACCCCCCCATCGGCACATGGCTCTAGAGATTTAGAAGGTGAAATTAAGTCAGTAGAACATCCCCCATAATTGTAGCGTCCTAAAGCCCAAGCATAGTATGGAACTTGATAAGTTAGTGTTAGAAGAGGATTTAGTAAATATATCAAAAATATAATCATTTGTGCTATAGTGGACAAGAGTGACAGTGTTCTCTTGAACTAATTGTCTCGGATAAAGAGCATGGAGCTCGATATGCTTCATTTTATTGTGTACAATATTATTTTTAGCAACTTGAATTGCACTTTGATTTTCACAATAGAGTGTATTCAATGTCTGTACAGGAAACCCAACTTCACTCGAGAGCTAGCAAATTCATACTGCTTATGTTACTGCATGAACGATGCCACGATAATCTACTTCTATAGTTGGCAAAGAGACTACCTTATGTTTCTTGCATGACCAAACCAATAGTCCAATGTTGAATAAAAACACATAGCCAAAAGTTGATTTACGATCATCATTGTCGCCTGCGAGTCAAAGTTGGTGAAATCAATTAATGAATCTGAACATCGACAATATTTAATACCAAGATGAGTGGTACCCTTGAGATAACAAACAAATATTTTGATAGTTTTCCAATGGTTTTCTTTGGGGTCCTGCATAAACCGAGAAACCACACTAACAACAAAGGAAATGTAAGGTCAATTGTGAGTAAGATAAATAAGACTTCCCACTAGTTGTCGATAGAGGGTAGCATCAACTTTCGAAGACTGGCAGGTTTTACTCAGCTTAACTCTAGACTAAAAAGGAGTAGCACATGGCTTACAGTCTATCATCTTAAAATGTGTCAAGAGATCCATTACATATTTATTTGAGAAATGAATAAACCATCACACAATGGTAATACTTGAAGACCATAAGAAATAGTGAAGAATACCAATATATATCATATCAAAGGATTCAACAAGTTGGTTCTTCAATCTAATAATGAGATCAATATTATTTAAAGTTATGACAAGGTTGTCAACATGTATACCAATAATCAAGGAATTTTCATGAGTATGAAGTACATATAAATTGTGAGTAGATTCACAATGTTTGAAACCAAGATTGAGAAAGAAACAGTCGATCTTAGGATATCAAGCTCTTGGAGCTTTCTTCAATTTACCATAAAGAGACTTATGAAGTCAACAAACAAGAGTATAATTTGTCACAAAACCAAGAGGTTGTTCCATGAAAATTTCTTTAGATAAGTCATCATGAAAGAAGGCACTCTTCACATCCATCTGGTGAATTTTCCATCCAAAATGAGCGGCAAGGGAAAGAATTAGTCGAACAGAATTCAACTTTGCAATAGGAAAAAAGTCTAGGTGTAGTAGATTCCTTCTTATTGAGAAAATCCTTTCATGACCATGTGATATTTATGACGCTCAACAACAACTTCAGAGGTAAATTTGGTCTTGTAGACCCATCAACAATTCACAATGTTCTTCCCTTGAGCTCAAGGAACTAAATCCCAAGTGTGATTCTTCATAAGAGAATCCATATCAATCTTCATAGTTTTCTCCCATTCAGGTTATCCTTGTGCACATGAGTGTTGGGTAATAGGGTGGAACATGACATGAAATAGAGGAAACATTATTGCATATAATCAAAGAGGAACAAAAACTTTGAAGATACAGGTGTTGTCTAAAGACATCATTACAATACTTAAGCAAAGTGCGTTGTGATCAAAACATCACAGTGCATGTTGCACATATTGATTTGCATGATTTATTGTGCAATATCTTGTTGTGATAATGACCCAAGGGGTCTACTTTAATAGTCTCAAGATCTGACCAACTTCCATAGAATCTAGAAGATATTTTCCACATGTAACTGTCGACTGTTAGAGTTGACTCTACCAAATCCTCTCTATAGAGTCAACTCAATAAGGATGTTCGACCCAATTGCCTATGTGTCCAACTCATAGTTTATTTTTGGGTTGGTTGATCCATCACCCGATTATCTTCGATTGTTGGTCGACTGTTTGACCGACAGACGCATCGACTACTTAACCGAATGGTGTAGTGTGTTGATCAATTGATCGACCGACTGTATCCAAATGTAGGTCGACCTCTCAACTGACTGAAACAAGGATATGTGTGATGAACCATCAATGCTTGATGTTCCAACACCCCCCCATCATCACACAACTCTTGAGTTTCAAGAGGTGAAATTATGTCACTAGGACACCCCCCCATAATTACATCTTCCTTAAGCCCAAGAATCATGCGGAGCTTGATAAATATGGATTTAGCTAAAGGTTTGGTGAAGATATCAGCAACTTGATCTTTTGTTCTGCAATATTCAAGAGACACAATAGTCTCATGAACCAACTGTCTAAAATAGTGAACATGGAGCACCACATGCTTCATCTTACTATGGGAAACACGATTGTCAGCAACTTGTATATCTCTTTGGTTATCACAGTAGAGTGTATTTGAGGTCTGAACAGGAAGGCCAAGCTCTCCCAAAAGTTGGAGAATCCAAATTGCTTCAGTGCTTGCTTGAACAGGGCCATGCTATTCTTCTTTAGTAGTCAACAATGAGAATTCCTTTTGTTTCTTGCATGAACACACCAAAGGTCCAGTGCTATAGAAAACCACATAGCTAGAAGTGGACTTTTGATCATCTCCATCCTCATCCCATTCAGATTTGGTATAGTCGACTAGCGAATATGAACTTCGATAATACTTGATACCAAATTGAGTGGTACCCTTCAGATAGAGAACAATTCATTTGACTGCTTTCTAGTGGATTTCTTTAGGGTCTTGCATGAACCAAAAAACCACACAAATAGAAAAGGAAATATGAGGTCGACTATGAGTAAGATAAATAAGACTACCAACCAATTGTTGATAAAGTGTAGCATCGACTACGGGTGTTTGACAGGTTTTAGTAAGATTTAATTTGGATTGAAAAGGAGTAGCACAAGGCTTGCAATCATCCATCTTAAAATGTGTCACCAGATCCATCACATATTTAGACTAAGAGATGAAAAATCCATCACAAAGTGGCAATACTTGAAGACCCAAAAAATAATGCAGAGTACCAATAGTTGTCATATCAAAGCAGTCGGCAAGTTGTTTCTTCAATCTAAGGATGAGATCATTATTGTTGCTAGTAATGAGTAAGTCATATTTATATACAACAAAAATCAAAGTGTCTCCATTGTTATGGAGTACATATAGTCTATGATCAGATTCACACCATTTGAAACCAACTCGAAGAAATAAATTGTCAATCTTAGCATACCAAGCTCAAGGAGCCTGCTTCAAACCATAAATTGACTTCTTGAGTCGACACACCAAATTTGAATATGTCACGAAATCAGGTGGTTGTTCCATGAAAAATTATTTAGATAGGTCTCTATAAAGAAAATCACTCTTCACATCCATCTAATGGATTTGCCATCCAAAATGAGCAGCAAGGGAAATAAGCAGTCGAACAAAGTTCATCTTTGCGACAACGGAAAAGGTTTCAGTGTAGTCGATGCCTTCTTGTTGAGAAAATCCCTTCACAATGAGGCATGTTTTATGTCACTTGAAAACACCTTCATAGGTAAATTTAGTCATGTATACCCATAGACATTTCACAATGTTCTTTCCTTGCGATTAGGGAACCAAGCCCCAAGTATGATTCTTCGACAAAGAATTAATTGTATTCTTCATTTCCTACTCCCATTTAGGTCATCATTTGGCATTTGAGTAGGTAACATGGTTATAGGTTTCAAGTACACAATTCATCAGGACAATGTTGTCATGTTTCCTTTGACTTCAAGTTTGTCGTCTGTGGGAGGCATCTCCAAAATTAGCTCTGGAAACTTCAATTCTTTTGGAATCCCATATGGGAAGACAAGAAATAGGTGAACTACGGTTCACTTCAGCAGGTCAAGTAGAAGTCAGATAGTCTTTAGTCAGTGGACCATTCAAAATAGAGGATGATGGACTAGCCCACTCAAAGTTCGACGGTCTAGTCAGAACAGGGAAGTTATACCTTCCAGTCAAAGAAATAAAGTATGGAATAGGATCTCTAGTGTCTAAGAAAACATCAAAGGGATCATCTTTCAACAATCCAAAAGAGGTATTCAACAACTTGATTCCAGAAGACTTCTCATCAAATTGTACATTATGTCTGATAATGATTTGTCGTTTGACAGGGTTAAATGGTCAATAATATTTTCACTCTTCAGAGTATCCCATCATGATGCAAGAATATCTCTTTTCATCCAACTTCTTTCTATAATCATCAAGAATGTGATCCCATGAAATACATCCAAACACATGGAGGTCGTCGACTGAAGGCTTCTTCCCACGCCATCATTTGACTGGAGTCATGGAAGGAACAGATCGAGTTGATATGTGATTGAGCATAAAATTTTCACATTAGACCTCTTTAGCCCATAAGAAATGGGGAGGGTCCTTATCCTACAAAATACATCTATCAATTTAAAATAATTTCTTATTTTTGTGTTATGCAACACCGTTCTGCTAAGGAGTGTGAGGAACCGACCATTTCCAGTCAATACCAGATCGAAGCAAGTATTCTTCAAAAGGTCGATTTAGTTACTCACCACCATTGTCTGATCTTAATAATTTGATGGGTCGACCACAATGATTTTCAGAAAAGGACCAAAAATCCTTAAACTTATCAAAGATAAGGTTCTTATTCTTTAGGAAAAAGACCCATGTGAAACAAGATAAATCATCAATGAAAGTCAAAATATACCTTGCACCTACCAATGAAGGTAAATTAATGCAATAGACATCACTATGAATCAATTCCAATAGTTTATGTTCTCTCCACACTTTTCCAAATTTGAATGGCTTCTAATGATGCTTCCCAATTACATAGCCCTTACATACTCCTTCAGGGGGAAACACCTTCAACAAAAAAACAACCGTATTTTGTATTTCTAGTGCCCATAGAATTCAAAAATTTAGACCTCTGAGCTACTCATTCCAAATTTGACTTCTCTCATCATTGTGAGAAACAAGAGTAGTTGGTTCAGATTCAGGTTGAGTCAAGTCATGGAACTTGTACAAACTATATATCAGGTCAAGAATCCCAACGATGTGAATCAACTTACCTTTCTTCAAATCATGAACATATATGGAAAAAAATTCCACAATATTACCTATATTTGTTAACTGAGCAACAGAAAATAGATTGGCGTTGATATTTGTCAAATGATAGATGTCGATGTTGATCTTAAACTACTCTTATTGACTTTCTTGGGTTGACCCAGGTTTAGGTCTACTATGGTTTCCAACAAAACCCCTTTAAAACTATCGGCCCCTCTGGTAAACCAGAAGGCAGTGCAATACAAAGAGTGCACTACACAGCCTCACCTGAGATAGTTCTATTGGTGGCTGCAATGCTCAGGTGCTTGCAGCCTGGGAATAAGTGGGGATATGGGATTAAACTCAATGATCTTCATTTGTTACTTTAAAATTCATCTTATATTGAATATCTTGTCATTCTTACTCATGCATGTAAAATAGCAGATCTAACTAGTCATTCACTCATTTGTCTAACATCTAATCATTGACAGTAAAGGAAATACACAATATTCAATCACATAACACATGATCTAATGTGGTTCACCCCTCCTAGGCTACATCCACAAATATTTGGCTGATATGCTCTTTTATTATGGTGTTTCCAAAACTATAGCGTTGCGCGCATTACAACTCTCCATCAAACGGGTCGAGATCTACAATGAGGTGGACTAGATCACACCAGGATCCTCATCCTATGGTCTAACCTTCAATATCTACCCTATTTCCTCTCCTCGGCTCAACAACTTACAAAACAAATCGAATTTACAGTCATTTTGGTCCTCTCTCATCAAACCTAAGCATTACAAAACAACAACTATTGAACAATGTTTGAACCTCGACCTAGACCTCCTAGGTACCTACTTATACATTTTTTTGGCTTACCATCCATTACATATTCTTACCAAAACCATAACCCTATCATGGCTAGGTCTTCTTGCATGCGCTTTTTGCATTCTTTCCTCTTCTACATGTGTGTATGTCTTGCACGTACTACTATTCCTGCATGCACATCTTCCTTACACATGTTGCTTTTCCTACATGCACATCTGCCTTACACATGATACTTTTCCTCAAAACTGGGCTTACACCCAACAGTTGACAATATTCCATGTCAACAAGAAACATAACCCTGACAAGCAACATCATGAGAAAAATCATCAGCAACATAGATTGTACTTTCCTCAACTCTATTCAGTCTTGTGAAGAAAGAGGCATCATTGTCCATGTGATGGGTGCACCCAGAGTCAACTACCCATTCATTCTATGTAGAATGAGGTAGCAAGGCCTAAGAAGTTCTGACTTGGAAGGAATTATCAGCGACTTAACAAACAACGGACATATCTCCTTCAATGTGTTTAACCTTCTCCTCAAGATAGTCTCTCCTCTTATAGCAGGTTTTCTCACATGTCCAATATTTCCATAGTATTGACATTTTTTATTCTTTTGACTTCGTTGTGGTGCATCTACCTATCTCTGAGGTTTTTGGTCATGGTATGTATGTTTCTGTGTAGAGGTATCAAACCATACTCTATCCCTCGAATCCATCTTTCCCTTTATCTTGAGAAAGTGTGCCTGGTATTTACCACCAAGATTTCCTTCTCCAAGAAATATATGTTGACCAGTAATCAAAAGACCATAGAAAGATTCAAAGGTGTAATCATTACCATCTTCCTTATGTGCTTGCGAGTTGGTGCAGATAGTCAACACTAACACAATGAACAATGTTCTCAAGTTCATCAGGACTAGCTCGATGAGTTGTCCATCCTTCTTCTGATAGTTCTTTCCACATTCACTCAATTTCAACTGGAAAGCCTTGACACATGCCAAATAGTCATCCATTCTTTCAAATGAATGAGGATCAAGAGAGATCGACTCTTTCTCCAACTGCATGACATGACTCTCATCGAATTGGTCGAATCATAACTTCATCTTCTTCCAGAATTGATGAGAACAGTCAATTACACTAATGTGAAAATGAGTCTCCCATGAGATGTAGGTCATGATGACCCCTATAGAATCTTCCTTCTTCCCATCAATAGTGAACGTTTCCTTATCCTTTGTTGTATCTGGAATCCCCACCATCATATATTTCCATAGTCCTTTTCTCTTCAATAGGTTTTCCATATTTAGTGCCCATAGTGCATAATTTGATCCATTCATAACAACATGATCAATCTTCAATATCTAGACAAACTGGTTTTTTCCAATAAGCTCCAATCAGCAAACCATTAACCCAGAGTTAGTCACACAATAGATCCAACTCAGTAAGGTTTGTTGATAACGGGTCGAGATTTAAACCATCGGCTCTGATACCATGTTGGAGAATAGGGTGGAACACGACATGGAAAAGAGGACACAATACTGTAGATAATTGAAAAGGAACAAAAATTTCGAAGATACAGGTGGTGTCTAAATACACCATTACAACACTTAAGTAAAGCACACTATGATCTGAACATCATAGTGCATGTTACACATCTTGATCTGCATGATATATTGCACAATATCTTGTTGTGATAATGACCCAAGGGGTTTTATTTTATAGTCTCAATATCTAACCAACTTCCATAGAATCTGAAAGATCTTGTCCACATGTAATTGTCAGTTGTTAGAGTTGACTCCGCCAAATATGTCCTTTCAAAGTCGGCTAGACAAGGATGCTCAACCCAACCACCTATGTGTCCAACTCGTATTTGATTTATGAGCTAGTCGATCCACTGCCCGACTATCTTTGATGGTTAGTTGATTGTTCGATGAACAGACACGTCGACTACTTGATCGATTGGGGTAGTGTGTTATTCGATCATCTGATCTACTATATCTAGATGTAGGTCGACCTCTCAACTAACTGAACCAAGGAGATGTGTGATGAAACATCAATTATTGATGTTCCAAAATTGAGTAGGTAACAGGATCACAATTGTTTATAACACGAGTCATCAAAGCAACATTGGCATGTTGCTTCTGATTGCAAGTTTGTTGGTCTGAAGAAATATCACTAACATTAGGACCAACAACTTCAAGCATCTAAGAAGCCCATATAGGTAGACAAGAAATAGGTGAACATGTGTCCACTACAGAAGTTTGATCATAAGAAGTATCAATTCCAGTTGAAGGATATGGAGGACTAGTCGAAGTACAAATAAATTGACCAGTTGACTTAGGAGAGTTCAACAATCCAGTTGAAACAGGAACAAAATTCAATTGTCTAGTTGAAGGACTGAAAAATGGAACAGGAGAACCATTTTTAGAAACAACATCAAAGGGACCATCCTATAGTAAACCAGAGGAAGCATTCAACAACTTAATCCTTGAATACTTCTCATCAAACCAGACATTTCATTTAATGGTGATCTGATTTTTTATAGGGTCAAATATGTCGATATTATTAGACTTTTCATAGTATCCCATCATGATACAAGAGTGACTCTTTACATCCATTTTATTTTTGCAATCATCTAGAATATGATCCTAAGAAACACATCTAATATGTGGAGGTGGCCAACAAAGGGATTTCTTCCACACCATATTTTGACTAGAGTCACAAAATTAATAGCTCAAGTTGAAATACGATTCAAAATAAAATTTGCACAATAAACATATTTATCCCCGATCGTCGATCCTTGATACCTTTTCAACATCGACAATCCCAAGTTTAGTTTAAGAACGCACAACTGGAAGAAAGTCTCGACTCCGACTAATACTCACGAGTTAGGTCACTGGTCTTCATTGCCACATGTCCCAAGCCAGTTTCTCCACATCAGCACCATACGATGAAATCAATTGGCGTCAGAGGTTTTCGTCATAAAGATATCAACGAAAATATCCATAACATGTTGTCGATCCCCGATCCACCCACTAGGAAAGTGACACAATGGAACATTTTAGCGCTAGATACGTTTAGATTCAAAGCATTTAAGGAAATAATTAATTCCAAATCTCGCATTAGTTGTTACTTTGTGTGTGAATCAAAAGGCCGTTTGAAATTATCGATAGAACACATCACCCTTCGCACCTTCGTCGTCAACCCGCGATGAATTAAATTGTAGAGATTCAGCGGTAGATTTGTTTTCTGATGCGACACGGTAAGCTCTTCCCAATTTAAATTGTCTTGAGCCATTGTAAACAAGACCATTTCGCGTGCAAAGGAGTTTCAGAGCATCTAGAGGAGCGAGAAGAGAAATTCAAAATCTTCTGAGATCCCGTGAGTATCAAACAACAAGGTTTAGCAAGTGTTACAGGTATGTACCAGCCTGGATTTTCTGTGTTTTCACTTCATATATACATTTTTATCCAATGTCGCTATGTACACATGCCCTAAAAGATTGTTTTGATTGCAGGAACAATGCCTCCAAGAAAACCAACCACCAGGTGGTCTCCAAGGGCACCGAAACTAAAAGAACTGGAGGTAGGAGAAGGCTCTTCCCCAGTGGCCACAAAGCAATTAGAATTTGATCCAAGGTCAGAACCGGTCATTGGGACATCTAAAAATAATGCTTTCAATCAACGCAGGGCATTTTGAGACACACAAGAAAACACATGGACCAAGGTAGTACTCCCACACTAGGGAGAACTCTTCAAGAAGATCATTCAGGAAGAATTTTTACAATATATCCCGCACAACGACCCCAATATGAGGAAGCTCGACGACAAAGTTTTTACAAACATCCAATGGTTGTACCTGCACATGGTGGCCAACAGAACTCCAGTGTTCACTTGCATAGAACTCCTGAAGTGGCTCATCGACCACACAGACACACAGAAGTGCCTGATCAATTACGACAATGGCAAGTGTGTCAGGGTTTTCCTTTCGGTAGAGGTGAAAAATTATTACAAGCTCAGATACCCGGAGGAGCGACTGAACAGCGATTTCGTCGTAAACTTCTATGAGCGACACAACATTGGCGAGGTGATGGCTTCATGGTGGAGAGAGGAAAAAAAATACACCAATCGGACCTCTGGCTGGTACCAAACGACCAACTTAAGGGAGTCAGATATCTATCTAATGGCCCTCATCTATCGGTTGTATGGGGAGAAACACTGCTCTAGATTTTCAGAGGCATGGATGCCTCTAGCTTACATAGTAGCCATTTCTAGGAGAGGTTTTAACTAGGGTACCATCATTTCCAAGAAGTTGAGCATTTGCATACAATAGGCTTAGATGTCAAAAGAAGGAGAGACTCCATTCTTCTACATGGCTTCTAATTTATTGGACGTCATATATGCCAAAATGTCTTTGCCAGAATGAAATTGAGTTGGCACGTCTCAAAAATTCCGCTCCATGTATATTTCAGCGTCTTATGGGAGAACAGGTACAAAAACTCCTACTCCCTCATCTGCAATGAATTCATCATGCGCATTCATTTTATTCTTTTCAAGAAGGAGTGTTTGATGCTATCGGCTGCAGAAAAAAAGGTGATAGAAAAAGTTGCCCACTGGTATATGGATGAACGCTATACCTACATTAGGGTATTCGGGGCCACTGGAGCACCTCATCTCCTACCAGCACATGTCCCCGACCGGCTTGTTGTGGGGGAAATATGCTACCAGATCATCCTACAAGGGTAAAACGCTACCCTGGTGAAAGATAAGAAGCGGGCATTTATACCTTATGGATTCCATATAGGTTTCCACCTAGTAAAAGGCACCGCTCAAGCCAAGAAGGAAGGACTAAGCGAATTGGAGTTCTGATTTCAGACCGGTCATTTCCACAAACATGAAACAAGGAGTCTAGTCTTGAAGCACGCATCACAAGTGTCGTCCTGCTGGCCATACACCCATGACAAATTCAAAGATGAGGTCTTCATCGAAAATGCCCAAGACTAGGATGAAGTGGTAGCAAGGATGGTCGACCCTAAAATGAGCAAGTTTAGAGCCATGATCCTAGATGAATAGGAAACAATCATAGAATAATTGGCTCAAGGATCCCTCAGGGCCAGAGAATAAATGATAGTGGTCAAAGTAGCAGAAGCCCCCCAGGTAGCGGTTGAAACAACAAATATTCCCCGGGTAACCCCAGTGCAATATATAAGTTCCCCCGAGGCTCAAGATGCACGGGAGAGGGGGTTACTCATGTTAGAACATGTGCAATGAATAATTGATCAACTGCAAGATAACCCAGACATCCTAAACATGACAAGGATCCCTGAAGACAATCCGAATAGAAGCCAGGCTGGCCCAAGCGGCCCTGAATTTATATATATTGATGAAATTACTAGGTTAGATGACCCTGAGTTTACAATGCCACTGATCGAATCATCGATAGGTGTTTCGACTCAACCAGAGATAGTTGGAACATCAGGGAGGACAATTCCGTCAAACCTCTTAAGCGAGTTGATAAAGATATATGATGATGATGAGATCTCGAAGGTATCTCTTGTAACCCCGGTACACATCGAAGAGGAAAAAGAGCCAGAGAAGACATCTTCCTTGGTTCCTGATTCTCAAATTCAAGAGCTTCCACAAAGCGAACAAGAAGTCAAAAGTGCCTCAGACACTCAACTTCCCAATGCACTAGAGACTCAAGAGGATAGCCCGAAGGACAAGCCAAGGTCAGGTGAACAAAGTGAAGAAATTCCACAACAGGCAATCGGTGTTTCAATTACCGATGACCAAGTAAGTACCCATCATATCCCTGATCCCTCAGTTTCAATTGATACCCAAAACCCCAATGAGCAACAAACAGAAGTCGGGCCTTCAGAACATAGGGAGGAAGTTTGAGAACCCAACCCTGAACAAGTATATACCGTCGGGAGTTTAAGGAATACACTCACATGGGGAGATTAGCAGATTCTTGAACCTATGGACGAAGTAGCCGACATACATGCTATAGCTTATGATCAGAAAAGGAAGGCTATCTTCTGAAGAACCACCAAGAAGAGGAGGATCACTTTAGATCGTTCCATCCTCATCACTACAGAGGAACATCTAATCAACACAGAGCATGCTAAAACGTCTGAACTCATTGGTGCATGGATGGCGATCACAGATGCCACCCTAGACAGAGTTAAAAGAGATGAAGAGAAGTTAGTTGATGCCCTGAAGGAATTGGAACATTTGCGCCACTTGGGTAAATACTATCAGGACACCACACAATCCGCGTTGTTTCTAAGGAGTGAGTTTCAGGAGGCCTACAGCAAGTTCATAGATGAGCGACACCTATTCACTGCAAGGATAGTCGAGTTCCAGGAATACACCCTCATGGCACTTGTGACGTGCAAAGATATGGAGCGGTGGTACGAGAATGTGCAGCAAGCCATGGAGAGATTCGACTACATCGGTGCAGTCCAACAGGGACAAGATACAGAAGAACACAACATTCAGGTGTTGAAAGAAAGTAGTCTTGATCACATAAGGAAATCGGTCAAGTATTGGGAAAAAATGGCTCAGTAACCTCACCGAGAAATCCAAGAGAAATGGGCCAGGTGCGAGAAAAACTGGATCAAGATCAATCGGGTGATGAAAGACATTAGACTCCCCGAATTTGGCACACCAGATGACTTTGTCGACTTGCGTGACATAGTCAAATCGCACATCAAGCAAGACTCAACATGGGCCGAAGAAATATAAAAGGTGGCAAACATGGCGCCAGGTCAGGTGCGATAGTTTATGGAACACCCGATCAAATCTCGGGCTATGCTGCAACAGTTAAGTGCCAATATAGTCAAGTATCAGGCACATGTTGTAGAGATAAGAGAGATTTACATGGCCCCGATGGAACAACATAGATTCCCATACACCAACACCTGCAAGGAGTTGTTCATCAAGTGGTCGGAGTACGAGAAGAGTCGCCCTCTTAAGTGATATCTTGAGATGACTCTTAGAAAAACTAATAGGAGAGAATGCCACATGGCGAATTTTGTTTTACTTATCTGCACTTCAGCTGTTATTTTTAGTTAATTTTATGTTATAAATAGGAGCATCGACCGATTAGTTAAAGGTCGATGGTTGTTGCAAGAAACTCTCATTGTTGGTTTTGTTAAGAACTATTTCGGAGCTTCCTTTAATTGAGAAGTCGTTTTGGACCAGAGACAAGTTTATGTTTTCATCAAATGCATGTATGATTGGATGTGGAGAAGAATTATTTCCTATTTTGTCTCATGAATGGATGCAGTAACGAGTAAGAGCTATTAAATCTATTGATAAGTTATCTGATGCAATTTTTTACAGTTCTTTCTTTAATGATGAAAATGAATCAGTGTGTTATTATGTGATGGATGATTAGAGTTAAGTGAATTATTTTACTTGACATTGTTTATCGCATGCACATTTTCCTCTGATAATTTGTATCTCAGTCAATAATTGGAATACTCACACGGTTAACGTATTAGTACTAGGCTTGTGGTAGACGATCATTTCCTGCATGCTAGAGTAAAGGGTTATCCCAATCTCAGCCTCTTCTCCAGTTTTTTAGTTTGTTCCCACTTTGTCATTTAGTTGGTTTATATCGGATTTATCTTATATCAGTCATATCTAAGAGAAAACACAAAAAGAGAACGTTAGAACAGGAGGAGAAATCCTTCGCAAGAAACATAAAGCCCATCGATTAATTGGTTAGATCGTAAGATTTGGAGAACCATTCCACCATTAAACGATGCATAGTCTGATTGGGCCTCAGTGACGGGTTTGGTTCTTGTTGTTGAATTAAGGGGATTTAGGACCCATCAACAGAGCCTCGATAGAACAAGGTTAAAAGAAGTGGATATCTAAAGTCCAATTCGACAGTGAGAGCGTCAAAATATAAGGAGGGTAATAATGATAGCCCCATTATTTCTTTAACCAAAAATTATGTTGAAGGAAATTTCTATTCAGAGAAGTTTGCATGCAAGAATGTTGTTCATGAGTCGTTGTGTGTTTATTCCCTAACCCTTTCTCATTCTGACTTGGATAAGAATAATCCTGACAAAGATCATTTTTGTCAATCGGAGGGTATTAGGTCTCTTTTTGTGTAATTTTGTGATGTTGGAGTCTCAAGGAGTATTCTTGGTCTAGTGTCCTCTCTCCTCTCTTCGAAGGATTCAGAAGATAGTTCCAAGTTAAATATTCCTTTTAAGTATGACTATTTTCTAAGTTCTTAGATCAAATATAGGTCCTTTGGTGATTGTGGGGGAGGTTTGGCCACCAGGTGGGAAGAAAAGCATGTTTATATTTGGCTCAAATCCAAGAGAAACAATTGATTCGGTCTCAAAAATAATCAACCATAGTGCAGGACCTTAGAGGTTGCACAATTATTTTACTCTCATATAATGCTTGAGGAGTTAGGGGTGTCCACGAACTTTTATCCCTCAAAACACTAGTGTAAATGCAAAAGTTAGATGTCCTTTTCATTCAAGAAACAATGTGTCCTAGTATTAGAGTCGAAGAGGATTTGTGATCCTGTTTAAAGGTGTGGTCTTTATTTCTTGAGATTAAGTTGGGATCTTGGGGGATTTGATTACGACATGCAGCCCTCAATTTAAATTATGTTCTTTCAACAAGGTTCCTTCTAGTATAGTGGCAAAGATGGAAGACCATATTTTAAATTTGAAGTTCAAGTTGGTCAATATTTATGGTACTTGTGTGGACAAATTTCTTTTTTGGGAGGAGTTGAGCTCTCCGGGTTGGTTCAAGGCCCCAAATGTCATTATGGGGGGCGATTTAAATTTCATCGTGTCCCTATATGAAGTAGGGGGAGGGAATCCTTGGAAGGATGCCTAGGAAGGATTATTTTTGCATTGGATTTCTAATAACCATTTGGTTGATGTGGATCCCCCTAAGATTTCCCATACTTAGAGGAATGGGTACAAAGGGGAGAAGTTGGTGGCTAAATTCATGGACAGATTCCTAATTACCAAGAAACTTTTCTTTAATATTTTGTCCTTTTCTTCTTGGGTATCTGTGAGTGGTTCTTCAGACCATCTTCCTATTATTTTGAAAATAGTTAAGCGAGAGAAAAATCCTCCTTCTCCCTTTAAATTTAATGAAAATTGGAGGGAGGATGACTTCATAAAGTTAATAAGGGAACAATGGTCTCATTTGGTTTAGGAGAGTGGAATTTCTTGTATGGAACAGTTCACACATAACCTTGCAAAAATATATGATGTCTCCAAAGCATGGGCATGAACTTTTAATGGGAAGTCTCAACAGGTATTGAAGGAAATAGAGGCATAGTTGGAGACGTTGTTGGTGGATAGGCCGATAGGGTCCCTTTTTGTCAAAAGAGGAAGAATCCCTTTGTGAATTGTTGAAGAAAAACAAGACTTTCTTTGGAAGAAGCTAAATGGCACCTAAAAATTCGAACAACCTTGTTGAAAAAAGGTGACAACAACACGAAATGTGTTCATAGGCTTGCTCAGCACCGAAATAATATAAACACAATGAGTGAAATCAAAAATATGGAGGGGGAGATAATATCCTCCCATAAAGGCATATCTTCAGTAGGTAAAGATTTTTTCTTTAGTATTTTTAAAGAAAAGGCAGGATTCCCATTTACTGAGTTTTGAAGGTGATCGACCTATTCCCTCATTCTATTTCAGATGAAATAAATGAATCTTTGAAATTGGAGATAACTAAAAATGAAATTCATAAAACTCTTTTGGATTTCTAGAAAAGTAAGAGTTTGGGTCCATATGACCTCCCAGTGGAATTCTTCTTAGGTTTATATGATTTGTTAAAGGAGGATCTACTAAAAGTGGTAAAATAATCTCAATTTTCTGGTAAATTCTTAGGTTCCTTCAATAAGACCTTTCTCTTCCTCATTCTGAAGAAAAAATAAATTTCCTCTTTTGAGGACTTGTGCCAAATTTATTTTTGTAACCTAATCTACAATATTATCTCAAAGATCATCGCTAAAATACGAAATCCCATCCTTAGTGAAATTTTTTTGGAGGAACAGTTTGAATTCTTGTTCAAACGTCAAATCCATGATGCAGTCTAAATAACATTGGAAGATATACATTAGATAAATACTCAGAAGATCCCCTCAATTTTCTTGAAGATTCACCTTTCCAAATCCTATGAGAAAGTTAGTTGGGTATTTCTGATACTATCCCTAATTGACTCTATGTCTTTCACTGTGCTTGTAAATGGTTCCCCCTCCCAGTCCTTTCATGCATTGAGAGGCATGTGCCAAGGATTTTCTTTGTCTCCATTCCTTTTTCTTGTTATAGTGTAAGGGTTAAGAAAGCTCATACAAAATTCCAAGAGGAGTGGAATACTCAAAGGAATAAAAAAAATTAGTCAACATTATTGTATCATTTACTTTTTGTTGAAGATGTTATGATCTTTGGTGCAAATTCTCAGCAATAATTTTGTGTTATTAAAGATATTGTATCCTTATTTTTCTCAGCGAAAGGAATGGAAATCAATATGTCAAAGTCTTATCTAAGAGTGAATTACTTGGAGGAGGAAACTATGTATTCCTTATCAACTCTACTTCCCATTGCAAGATCAGATCTGGATGAAGACTTAAAATACCTAGGGTTTGAGCTAAAGTTGAATACATACGTGTATGATGGTTGGTTTGGTTATTTAAAAAGATACAATTATGCATTAATCTAGGGGTCCACAAATAACTTTCGATAGAGGGTAATTTAGTATTCATAAATTCAATTTTGTTTAGTATCCAAGTATATTATTCCATTATAGAAAAAATCCCTAAAGGGATTCTATTGAAAATCAAAAAATCATGTTTCCATTTTTTCTGGTTAAGGAAGAAAGGGGATGATGGAATTCCACTAGTAAGTTGGTAGAAGTTGTTAATTCCAAAAGAGTAGGGTGGTTGGGGAATAAAAAACTTTCTTTGGTTTGACTGGGCGTTGGCAGCAAAAAAATTATGGAGGCTCATTCATAACCATATTGAAATACTGAGAGGGGGGGTGAATCAGTATGAGCACATTTTACCACTTTCAATCACAATATAGAAACTTCAACCTTATCAGCAGTATTCCATATTTTATCACTTATGCATTCAGTATATTATTTAATCATAAAAAGTATCATTCATTAGTGCATTAAAAACAACCACAGATACATAGTACACCAGAATTTACGTGGAAACCCAAATGGGCGAAAACCATGGAATTATTTCTTGTATATATCACGATTACATCCATAGGAAGCACCAAATTCTAGATTCTATAACACCAACTGGAAGTAGGATCCAACCCCCTTTTTACAGGCTCCAACTTGAAGGAATTTGCAACTCCCTGAATTCTCCAGCTACAACTGGAAGGAAGCTCCAACCCCCTAGTTTACAGGCTCCAACCTGAAGGAAGGTCCAACTCACTTTTTCTCCATCTTCAACTAGAAGGAGGCTACAACCTCCTGATTTACAGGCTCCAACCTAAAGGAATCTCCAAATCCCTGTGTTCTTTGGCTCCAACCGAAAGGATCCTGCAACCCCCTTTCCTTGCCTTGTATTGCCTCCCTGAAATATAAGTGTAGACTCAACCTGTCACTACCACTGTTATTGTCACTACAATTGTCACTGATACAATAATCTGTCATCCATCCTATCATTGTTCCTGTCATTTTCATTGTCTCGTCAACTTGTAACATGTTAACTTGTCATCGTCCCCGTCATTGTCTCTTTCACTGTCTCTGTCACTACCAATGTCACTGTCACTATCATTGTCAGTGATATACCATCATCAATATGTGTGTCTCAACCATGTACCAAAACATGTACCATACCATGTATCAACCATGTACCAAAACCTATACCATACCATGCATCAACCATGTACCAAAACGTTTACCATACCACGCATCAACCATGTACCAAAACATGTACAATGAGATGTACCTTAAGAATAAACCATATCACTCATGAAATGTATCAATCGTGCCATACACCATGTACCACAAGATATCATCAATGAAGTGTATCAAGCACATGATAACATCCCCATGAAATATACCAAACCATATCTCAATATAGCTAAGATATGCTTCTAATCAATGTACCATAACATCACCAAGGTGTACCTCAAGTATATGCCCAAATCTCCAAACCATGTGCCACAATGTACCTCAAGCATGTATCATACCATGTGCCACAGGATATGCCTCAAGTATATTCCAATGTGATAAATATGTGCCTCTAACAATGAACCATGACATCACTCAACCATGTCCCATGTATCATATCATATGCCCAACTCTCCAATCCATGCCTCAAGCATGTATCAAGCCACAACCTTCAAAAATACATGTAAAACATACATTTAATCTTGTAGTAGAACCAATACACAATATTATAGACTTGTATCTCTTCCTCAACCTCAACAACCTGGTACTAACATCCTCCTCAAAACCTTTTCACAGATATGTGACTTGTACACTATCAACCCATGGATATTTGTGCTTCATGTTTCTGCAACCCACATACATATGCACCTTGCCCATTATCAACCCACAGATAACCTATCCATGCTTTTCTACATTGTGACTCACATAAATATGCACCTTCCTAATTTGTGACCTACGGATAACCTTAGAAATATAGTTTAGTCACATTCATACACTTCTCTCCTTAAGATATTTCCTACCTCGGATATGCTATGAAAAAATAAACCATATCACTTATTCACTTAGAAGATATTCAATAGACTTGTGTATATGAATCTACTTATGAGAGACTTGTTGAGATATATTTAAATTTTTTTTAAATAACTTATCTTCTTGACTTTAGGGCTTCTTGTTACAACCACTTTACCCTTTAATTAATGACTTGTAATTGTTTTAGGGTCTTCTTAACCATTCTTCTAGGCTTCAAACTTCATGAGGGAATAATTCCTCAACCATGAGGAACCACATGATGTAGCACCTACCGTTGGAAATGGAACGACAAGGAATATCCATATATGAGTATGTTACATGCATTTAAAGTGTCATTTCCGTATTCATCAAACAAATTTGGGCTTCATGACCATACCTCTAGGGATTCTCAACCATTTAACTACTTAGCCATATTTCAAGGGATTCTTCTAGGGTTGACTAGGGTTAACATCAATGATTCTAGATATCATCTAGAGTTGACATCAATGAAAACTAAATTTCCAACAATCTCCCCTTTTGGCATTGGTGGCAACACCCATATTCCACCTGTGACCAATTCTCCTCGTGTTTCTCTCCCCCTTTGACATCAATGGAAAAGGGTAACTCTCTTTGGGGTTTCTCCACCTTTCTCCATGCTTCTTATATTTCTTTTTATCCCCCTTTGACATCATGGGTTAAAAGGGTAACTCCCCCTGTCGGTATGTCTCCCCCTATCTTCATGTTTTTTATATTTCTTTCCTAATCTCTTCCTATGATGATTTCTCTCCCTTGAATTCTCTACAAGATGTCATGTAGATAGATGTGGGGATTTGTGTACTTGATTCCTTTCCTCTCTTTCGGTGATTCTTTTCCATTGGTGCTTCCTCTTGTAATTCAATAACATATTTAAAAATCATTCAAAGCTACTTGACTTCATAGCTTGTCATGTTCACTGCTTAGACATCAATGACCATACTTTTCAACAATTTCCCATTCATTGTATGACTTATGGTGATGGTTTCTCTTCACCTATTATGTTATGCCTTTCACTACTTTCCTTCCTGTGACTAATTGATTCCACTTGTCAATATTATTTCATCCACTGTCATATATCTTTCTAGACATGTCAATGATCTCATAAATCCATCTCTATCCATGTCATAAATTTCAGTGATTATGCTACTCAATTGCACATAATGTTGACCCATCTACTGATTACAACATATTCATGCTTCTCAAGTTGTCTTAAGAATTTTCAAATCAGACACTACATGTCTGGAACAATATTTACTAAATGTATCCATGCCTGAATACATACGTGGAGTACTCTATACAATCATGAACCTCTTCCTAATAAGTGTGCCAATGATATACTTCATAACTATTAGCTAATACCTGCATGGGAATGTGTTCTAAAAGTTGTTCCTCCACCAATCAAACGGTCACAATATATTCTCCAATTTTGTCATCAAACCACACTTAGAATGCCTTCCAAAATCTGCAAACACTTCAGATTGCTCGAAAGATAGTTCTCTTATCTATAGAGCTACTACTTAGACTCCCTCTCTTCAATATTCATACTTAATGAGAGTCTCCAAGCTAGATGGATCAGAAAAATACCTGCTCTTATGTGGAGTAATATTCCTCTTCACCTATAGATTCATCCTCTTTCTGAATTATGTCATCATCCTGAATTCTGACATCTTCCTCTTCATCCTCTGCCTGAATTCTGACATCTTCCTCTTCATCCTCTGCCCGAATTCTGACATCTTCCTCTTCATCCTCTGCCTAAATTCTGACACTTTCCTCTTGGCCTATGAATTCATCATGATCTTGCATTGTTGCAAATCCTTTGAGTACAATCTCTAGAACCTATTCTTCATTCTCCTACTCTTATTGTTTTTCTTTTCTTCTCCAAGACTTATTGTATATGTCAATATTTTCTATAATGCTTCTAAAATCAAGAGCTATGTGTCCATAGTTGTGGCATTTGTAACATTCAATATTGTGTGGTGCCACATAAACATTTATTGCTTGACCATTTATTCCATAAGCTCTGCAATCCACATCTTTATGTCCAAAGTTATTACAAGTAAAACAATTACCATAAAATAAACTTTGATACCTGGAAGTGGATGATCCTGTTTGTGATGTAGTCCTTCTGAATTCATGCCTTGGATGATCACAATCTTATCTTTTGTTGTTTCCTTCACAATGATCAAAGCTTCTTTGATACCTGAAAGTGGAGGGTCTTCTTTGATATCCGTCTCTTTTGTAATCTTCTTCTTGAGTCTTATTCATTTCTATAATTATATCCTTTGAGGGCTCACATTCTTCCTTCTTAATAGGACCTCTGATGATTTCTACATAACTCTTATCCTTCTCTTCATTCTTACTTTCTAGTAACCTGTAAAATTTCTCTTTGTCTTTCTTTACTGTTGGTGTGGATATTTCTCTTTCTTCAATGTTCTTGTTGATCCTGACAACTTTAACTCATAATGTGACAACTTCTTCTTCAAGCTTCTCACAATAATCTTCTTTCTTCATCATTTGGATCTTTATGACTTCTTTCATTCTCTTCACTTCTTCAAGTTGGGTCTTCAAGGAAACAATTTATTCTTCAAGTCTTTTTTCTTGTTGACTGAATTCTACTTTAAGATTGTTTAAAGTCCTTAGATCTTTCCTTGAGATGCCTAATCAAAATATTTTCTCTCTTTTCTGCTTCCTTTCTTTGTGCTACTATTTCGACTTCCAAAAATTGTTTTTCTTCCAACTGACTTTTGTATGTTTCTTCAATTCTTTTGGCTTCTTCTACTTGGAATTTTAGGTTTGTAATCACCTATTGGACTTCTTCAGAGTTGGTATTTTGAGACCCCTTATTTAGCTCGAACAATTATTCCTTGAGTGACTTATTCTTCCTTCTTTCTTTTGTCAGTTCGTCTAAAGCACTGATTAATTATGCTTTAAGATCTACTATGCCTTCTTCACAATCTTCTTCTTCTGAATATGTCTGACACGAAAAGCATTTTTATTATCATTCTACTTCAGCATATTTTTTATTCTAATTAGCATGCTTTGGCTCTAGGATAGAATGGGATTCCTTTAAGTATAGATTATGTAGCTTATCCCAAATTTTTTTGGTTGATGAACATTGTCTCACTTTGTCTTTTACCGGATCAGGTAATCCTTTGAGGATGAAATCCATTGTTATTTTGTTGTTTATTTTTAATTCCTTTGTGGTTGTAGTATTTGGTTTCTTTGAACCGATGTATCCTGTAACAACTAAGTACCAAACATCATACCCATGTGCTCGTAGACATGTTTTCATAATGTTTCTCCATATCTCATAGATATGATCATTTTGACCATCAAACATTAGCGCTCCATTTTTAGTGCAATCCATGATCTTCCTTCCAGTGGTTAGACTGTCTATAAAGGAACCTTCTCTGATACCAATTGTTGGAATACTGAGTGAGGGGTGAATCAATATGAGCGCTTTTTACAACTTTCAATCACAATATATAAACTTCAACATTATCATCAATATTCAATAGTGTATCACTTATTCATTCAGTATGTTATTGCATCATAAATAGTATCATTCATTAGTGCATAATAAAGAACCACAAATACATAGTACACCAAAAATTACATGGAAACCCAAATGGGAGAAAACCAATGATTTTTTTCTTATATATATCAATATTACATTCATAGAAAGCACCAACTTCCTGATTCTCCAGCACCAACTGGAAGGAGGATCCAACCCACTATTTACATGCTCCAACTTGAAGGAAGCTACAAATCCCTAATTCTCCAGCTACAACTGGAAGGGGGCTCCAACCCCCTAGTTTGCAGGCTCCAACCTAAAGGAATCTCCAAATCTTTTTGTTCTTTGGCTTGAACCAGAAGGAGATTATGACCTCTTGATTTACAGGCTCCAACTTGAAGGAAGCTCCAACTCCTTATGTTCTCTAGCTCCAACCAGAAAGAGCCTACAACCCCCTTTCCTTGCCCCATCCTGCCTCCCTGAAATATGAGTGTAGACTCAACCTGTCACTACCACTGATAATTTCACTACAATTGTCATTGATACATTAATATGTCATCCAACCTATCAATGTCCATGTCACTGTCACTTTTTCATCGACTTGTAACTTGTCAACCTATCACTATCAATGTCATTGTCCCTATCATTGTCTTTGTCTCTACCATTGTCATTGTCATTGTCAGTGATATACCATCATCACACTGTGTGTCTCAACCATGTACAAAAACTTGTACCATACCGTGCATCAACCATGTACCAAAAATTTTACCATACCATGCATCAACCTTGTACCAAAACATGTACCATGAGATGTGCCTCAACCATAAACCATATTACTCATGACATGTATCAATAATACAATACACCATGTACCATAAGATATCATCAATGAATTGTCTCAAGCATGTGATAACATCACCATGACATATACCAAACGAGATACCAAGATAGCCAAGATATGCTTCTAATCAATGTACCATAACATCACAAAGGTGTACCTCAAGAATATGTGCAAATATCCAAACCATGTGCCACAATGTACCTCAAGCATGTATCATACCATGTGCCACGGGATATGCCTCAAGTATATGCCAATGTCACAAAGATGTGCCTCTAACAATGAACCATGACATCACTCAACCATGTACCATGTATCAAATCATATGCCCAACTCTCCAAACCATGCCTCAAGCATGTATCAAGACACAACCTTCAAAAAAACATGTAAAACATATATTTAATCCTATAGCATACCTGATACACAAGATTACATACATGTAGCTCTTCCTCGACCTCAACAACCTAGTACTAGCATCCTCCTCAAAACGTTTTCACAGATCTATGACTTGTACACTATCAACCCATGGATATTTGTGCTTTACACTTCTGCGACCCACGTACATCCATGCCTTTCCCACTGTCAACCCACAGAAAACCTATCTTCTCTTTTCTACATTATGACCCACATACATCCGCACCTTTATAATTTGTGACCCGCAGATAACCTCAAAAATCTAGTTCAGTCACATCCATACACATCGCTCCTTCAGTGATTCGGATTTAGGAGAAGAACGAACTGATTAACAAACTGAATACAATAAACATAGAGATATGAAGAATAACAAAAATATCTAGTGAACAATATATTCTATTAAATAATGAAATAGGCCAAAATTGTAAAACTACAGAACTAAAACACTTGCTCAAATGGTGGTAGTTATCTCTGAGAAGAGATGTGGCTGCTACGCGCATTCATCTGAGCAGAAATGATTATAATGAGGCTACATAGACCTTTTTGATATTACTCATGAATTCCAAAACCCTAGACATCCAAAAACCTGACCCTAGAAGGTGAAACGCCAAAATTCATGTGGAGCCTATGGGTAAGTTGGTGTAATTTGGTACCCCAACTTCCAAGGGTCGTAACTTTTGCATACGACCTATGTTTTAGGCGCATGATAGCCCATTGGAAAGGTATTTCAGATAAATACACATTATGTCGTCAAAATTTGACTCTGTCTAAATTTTATTGTGGTGAGCCAAAAAAAAAATGTTTAGGGCCCCAAAACGGCCCTAGAAGTACAGCAAGATGTGTTGACATGAAAACATACAAAATAAGCCAGTTGGATTAGGAGATAGGCCACCCGTATCCACCTTGTTACACATTATTTTCATCATCCCTATGACCGTTAATGATGTAAACATGTATGTAGTCTTCAGAGGGGTCAGTGGCCTGAGCTCCTGAAGAAAGAAGGGAGAAGAACTTTTCCTGAGAAAAGAAGTTGCATTTCCCTTTGTAAAAACCCTATTAAAGATGATTTCCACATGTTGCACTATGGCTAGGGTGCGAGAATACCTGATTCTTGCAGGATACACCATAGCTAGGTTGTGAGAGGTTCGCAGGTTTCTCTATAGGTAGGGTGTGAGAATGCTCATACGTGGGAAAAATGAGCATCTTCTCGATGCTTCTAGAAGGAGAAACTTCCATGGTGAGGTGGCATCTGAATGGTTTGGATCTTACTCGCTTTCATG
>JZKD02S1974138.1:476735-502865 GCA_000966675.3 Picea glauca | reverse complement strand
TGGTGGGCTCATGGGTTTCCCCATGAATTGTTCCAAGGAAAAAAAAAAAGAAGTTTTGGGAGCTTGGGAACTCGTAGGGAACGTCCCCAATTGGTTGGGAACACTTTTGGGAACTTGGGAGCTTTTTGGGAGCTTCAACATCAAGGAAATGAGAGTTTGGGAACCAGTTGTTTCCTAAACGGAGATCTTTAAATTAGAATTATATTAAATTAAAATGTAAATATTTTTATTCCATTATTACCAATACACACTTTATTACAAATATTTTCATTATATTTACTCAAAATATCACTATAAAACTAAGATTAAACTACACGTAAATATTATTTCAAAAATTAGTTAAGTAAAAAAACTGAATAATACTCACTTTATAGTTGTGGATATGAAAAACTTGTAATGCATGTATGTTTTCCTTCAAGCCCAAACTAAACATGAAAGTCGAATAAATCAATACCCTATCCATTGCAAGCATTTGCTCCACTATGTAGTTGATATCAACCAACCATATCATTGACTTTTATTGTATTTTGATATTAGAAGAGTAGTATTATTTTTCTTTTTGCAATCAAAAAAGAATAATGCTTCAAATTTACAAACATGTTTGAAGTTTATATATGTGAAGTTTAATTTTAAAAAGATGTTAAAATTGTGTATTTGTATTTTCAATTTTGTTTCTCATTTTCTCATGGAATATTTATGGACATTAAAGTTTCAGTATTGTGTTAAATATATTCATATAATTATTAGCACAAATTAAATTAGTAATTTCAATATTGTATTTGTTGCAATAGGAGAAACATTGTCCTCAATTGAGGTTCAATTTTATTGAAATAATATTTAAAATGTATCAATATCTCTATACATTGTAATCTAAAGTATCATTGTAATATAAAATATTTTTTATATTTTTTTAATATATATTATTGTGAATCCCAACTTCAGGTTTCCTGTAAATTTGGGGGAAACTTCTACTCGTTCCGGACACTCGTATCCATGCTCCCATGTGTCAGAATATATATATATATATATATATATATATATATAATCTAGACTTCAAAAACTTATCCATTTTGAGGAATTTAAATTTATCTGTCCTTTCATATATAAGATTTAATCTAGACTTCAAAAACTTATCCATTTTGAGGAATTTAAATTTATCTGTCCTTTCATATATAAGATTTAAATAACTTGGTGTTGCTATGGTGCCCACAAGTGTCTATAGCCCTGACAGAGACACCCCAATACCACAGACCCTACTCTACTTCCAACGATCATCCATAGCCCCAACGTAGATATATGCATTCCCTTATATTAAAATCAAGATTCTTTCTTTTCTTATGTATTCACCATATATGATTATTCTTAGTATGATTTCACATATAATAGAATATTGAAATTTCCATAAGGATGGTACCTGTTTATAGTTACAAATCTATCATATCTCAGTATATATGTAGCCTCTTGGTGTTTAAATATCTGAAGCTAGACTTGTGTATTGATTATACTAATCATAACATCTTCTTACTAGTTGGCAAAAATTGAAAAGAGATTTATCTCCTAGTGTAACAAATGGCTTTCAAGAGCCGGAAGATTGGTGCTCCTCAAATCAATTATAGAAGTGATACTGGTATTTTGGACCTCTCTAGCTTGGGTTCCAAAAGGATTTTTACAAAAAATAACTCAAAACTCCATTCACTTTCTCTAGACAGGAAAAGAATACCCTCGGCCCTTAGTGTTGGATTCAAAGAATCTCATCTCAAAGCCAAAAGTTAATGGAGGATGGGGGGTCAAGGACATATTTTCCTTTGCAAAATCCCTGGCTGCTAAACATTCTTGGATCCTAGTGGATAGGAACGGCATGTGGCACAGAATAAGAAAGGAAAAATACTTCCCACAGTAGTCTATTTTGGAGTGGATTTTCTCCCAAAAAAAATCCACGAAGAATGGAACTATAATCTGGAAATCCATCATAATTTGTTTTCACATAGTAGGATATTGCCTAATTTGGAAGATTGGAAACAACTCCAAAGTGTTGATTGGGAAGGAACCTTGGATCAATTCTTCAAACAATCATTTATTTCCTGAGGAGCTCATCACTTCACCAAATCATAGGGGATTCTTCTATCTAAATCAATTCGGGCACAGTGGCTTTATCACAGGAAATACTAAATGGATCTTTGATGAAGAACTAAATTTAGAAGAAAACTTATTACCGGCTTGGCATCATTACATCATCCCCTTGGGTAACTCTTTTCTCAGACTTTTAGACCAGTAAGACCAACTTATTTGGTCCTTCAACTCAGTAGGGAAGTACTCTCCTAAACCAAGATACTTATCAAAATTTTAGGTAGTAGAACATGATCCCCCTCCTTGGTTGTGGGAAATCCTCTGGAAATTCAAATTTCCTCCAAAATCAAAATTATTCATGTGGCTTCTCTTAAAAATAAGGCCCCAACTTAGGAAAACTTGCAGAATTGATCCTTCACGGGTCCAAGCTAATGTGCTCTATGTAAAATAGAGGAGGAATCTAGTCTACATCTCTTACTGCATTGCTCCTTTACATCATTAGTTTGGAGAGAGATTAGTAGCCCACTTAGACCCTCTTTCACCTGGAATGGTCTCAACATGTCAGATGCACTACAAAATTGGTTGGTTAATCATCAAAATCATGACTTCAAGCCTCTCCCTTTCATTATTTGTTAGGGAATTTGGATAGCTCAAAATCATGCCATCTTTGAAGAAAAATATTCCTCTGTATCTGATATATCCATCTAATGCCTTAATATCTTCTCATCATATCCACACACAAAATACTTTTTCTTCAACTCCAAGAATCACAACACCTCCATCCATCAACTCAGAAGTTCCATGGGATTTATTTGATGGTGTTTCCAAACACTCCTACTCTATTGTAGGAGGAGGGGTAATACCTCATATTTCACACATCCATTCATTTTCCTTCATAGCTAGACTAGGGGAGGCGACAAATAATTTCAGTGAACTCGTGGCTCTTTATCTTTTGCTACTTCTAGCCCTTGAAAACAACATCAACCACTTGAACATATATGGATATTCTTCATTTGTTATCCAAGTTATGAAAAGCACACACATTATTCATTCATACACATTGGTCCCATTATTGGATGAAATAAAGAGGCTCACTATAGGGTTCACTCACATTACATTTTCACATGTATATAAGAATCACAATCAACAAGCAGACCAACTCTCAAAAATTGGACTGGACCAGGACAAAGGATGTTGGAAAATCAAGGAAGAGGGCTCGAATGGCCCCAGGGAATTTCTTCACAACCCTTAGGCCAATCTCTGATTAAATCTTTACATCCATTATTTCTTGAAATGTATAAGAATGTAGATATGATATTGAAAATAGACTGTGGACTCATAGGAAGAATTTTTTTGTAATTTTTTTATTAGTTTTCTTTCGTACTCCACTACTAAACAAACACAACTTAGGAATGCATATGGCATTTAAAGATGTAATTTAATCTCCTTATAAATAAAATTACAATTTTTTCCCTATCTTCCAATAATTCTAACATGAAACGCTAAGGATTATTGACTAGTTACTTGAGATATTCCAATAATTCTAATGTGAAGCGCTAAGGATTAAGTATGAAGATAGATGAAGGAAAAAAAATGAATGAAAATGTATGTTTTAGGGGTTTTCTCCTTATAACCTCACGTTATTCTTGAATCCAAGAATTTTCGAAATGAGTATATAAAGAAAATGGAGGGTGAAAGAGAATTAAATTAAAAATGTGTATATGAATATAAACTTAGCATTCATTTATTTACAAATATTATATTTCCTTTTATTATTAATTAAATATGTGAATTAAACTTATATATAAAGAATAATGATTTGAACATCTAGTTGCTTCTCAATCTATTAATTCTTAAGAAAGAGTGATTTTTAACTCGTTTTAAAGTCTACGGAGGTATAAATACCCCACCCTCTATGGATTTGAACTTGTGACCTCTTAAGAGGAAGCACATGTTCTTAACTATTAGGCATACTCAGGTTGTATAATGTACACAAAGAATGACTTCAATATCGTAAACTAATTGGAAAGGAGAGGTTCATATAGATTGTTTTGTACTAATTATATATGCTCACAAAGCATATTTGAGTTGGGATATCCAAACTCTTTTCTTCGTTCCCACTAACGTTTTATTGATTTTGATTAATTTTTTATTAGTCACTTCTACAAGACCATTACCTTATTGGTAATATGTTGTTGAATGACCTAAGACAATATGATGATCCAAGCAAAAATCAATCATGTCATGGAAGAGAAGGATTTTTCATTATTAGTAATAATATTTTTTGGGAAACCAAATATTGAGAAAATATTTTCTTCGAAAATCCTAATTAACACTTTATCAGTAACATATTTTAATGGAATATCATCTACCCACTTTGTGAAATAATATCAACGATGTTGACCACTGGTTGGCGAATGTATTTCACTAAAAGCGTATAATCCCCACTATTGAAATGGGGCTTCTGAAATGGGGCTTCTTAATTGGATGAAGTGGTAAGGTTGCCAACCTTTTTTTCTAGCAAACAACTAACATTATAGACAAGTTCTATCTTTATTATTAACTTCGGGAAGTAAAGTAGGCCAGCAAAACCCACTTCTCAATATTTTGTGAGATGTAGCCTTCCATGGGTAATGGCCACCGCATACACCTCTATGATATTTATTAATCAAGTTATCTATCTAATCTTATAGAGAAAAATTCAATAAAACCCCAATGGGATCTTTCCAATATAATTTCCCCCATTATGCAATATTTTTTAGCTTTGAATTTAAGGAACAAGATTGTGATTTACTAAGATGAACAGGGCTTTGCAAATTTTGAAGATGAAAAATAATATCTCCATACTAAAAGGGAGTTACAAAACTATTATTAACCTCTAAATATGGTGGTTTAGGTAACAGTGACCTTGATTGTTTATCATGAACTTCATCCCCAAATGTTGCATTAAGATTAATATAAGAAATTGTATTTATACCAAGCTCTTTGTAGTTTGACTCATCCATAAGTTTGGCCAATCCCTTTCCTTTAATAAGCTTGGTAGGCTTCATTTAGAGGTCATATTCATGAATATTTTCAATCTATTTTACTCATCTCCCATCAGTATCATGTTGTACCAATATATCTTTGATTTTTGAACAAGGCACATAAGAAATAATCCTTGAATGCAAAACATAGTCTCAAAAATATTTCAATGATTTAACCAAAGAAAACGCCTTTTCTCCATTATATTGTACTTCAATTTTGTGTCACACATTGCTCTGCTAAATAATTATATTGCCTATTCATAACCATCTTCATTTCTTTGTAACAAAACAACAGCAATAGTATGTTCTAAGGGAAAATTAAGAAATCCTTAGTATAATCCAGGCTCACAAAAACTACGGCTTTATTCAAATCTTTTTGAATTTGATAAAATTAAGGTTTAGTAGATTCGGTCCACTTAACTTCATTTCATTTCTTCAGCATACTAGTAATTTCTTTAAAAAAATCTGTGAAATTAGGAATAAAACGTCTTAAGAAATTTATCTTTCCTAGAAATAATTGAATCTCATATTTATGTCTCGGGAAACTGATTGCTTGAATTGCTTCAACTCATTCTAGATCAATTTTTATACCATATTTGGTCACAATGTGTCCAAGAATTTTTCCTTTTCTCATAGCGAAAAAATATTTTTGGGGGTTTAAAGACAAACCATATCTCCTGCGTTTGAGAAAACTTTGTTTTGAGTGCTTGTAATGGTGTTCATCTGATTTTGAAAAAATAGTCATATCATCCAAATATATCACTATAAATATATCTTTCTCATCATCAAAATCTATTCCCATGTCTCTCTAAAAGGTGGCTCCTGCATTCATTAACCCAAATGGAATTTTATCATATATAAAGGTTACCCAAGGAGTTGTAAATGTAGTCTTATATATGTCATCTTTATGGACAGCAATCTGATTGTATCCTGAAAACCCATCCATCATAGAAATTCTCTGAGCTCCAACCACATTTTGTAAAATATGATCCATCTTAGGAAACCGATAATTGTTTGTCAAAGAGACATGATTTAGATTCTTGAAATCCACACAAAAGCATATATCACCATTCTTTTTACGAACAAGTATCGAATTGGCTACCCATTCTAAGTATCTTAATGGAATAATGATCTTGGCATCTAACAGCTTCTTAATTTATTTTTCAATCATAGCTAGCAATAATGGACTTACTTTTCGAGGCTTTTGTTGAAATGGCTTTACTCCTTACTTCAAATCTATCCTATGATAAATGATTGAAGTATCATATGTCTTTAAGTCTTCATAACTCCAAGAAAAAACATATATAAATTCTTTAAAAAGATTGGCATACCTCTATTTCTACTCAGTAGATAGTAATTTAGATAGATTAATCATTTTTTGTTGTTCATTAGTTCCAAGATTTATCTCCTCTACATCTTCGACTTGAGCTTTTAATATTAGCTTTAAATCTACATCCCTCTGATCAAAGATTTTTTATAAAGGGAGAAGGCCTCTAGAAATATAGTTATTTTTCAAATGCACAATATTATGTTTTGTAATTGTGGTCTACTTATCCCTTTCCTCTTCATTGTATTCTTCATCCTCGTCTATATTGCATGCAGAAAATTCACCAATAATTTCCAGAAATATTTTTATTTTGTTACTATCTTTTATTAAATTTGGCAGCATCGACAGTCATTCTCCAATGAGAGACCATATGGGCCACCTTGAGGCTAGCCAGGGAGATTTGGAGAATCAACCAGTCTTGTGAGGTATTGAAAAAAGACAAGGAGAACATACAACCTCTGTGAGTCAAACCAAAATTTAGGATGAACCAGATGCTATGTAAGTCTAATGCAAAAGTCAGGGAGAATGTACAACCTCTATGAGCATAGACAGTCTAGTGCAAAATTCAAGGGGAACGTACAACCTATGTAAGCATAGACAGACTAGTGCAAAATTTAATGGGAACGTACAACCTCTGTGAGCCTAGTCACGCCTTGTGAGCCATGAGCAAAAGTCAAGGCATCTAGCAAAAGTTAGGTTGAATGTAAAATTCCTATGAGATAGAAACAAAAAATCTTCCTAATATTGAAAATGATATAAATGTATTGATCTAGTGCATTGGCACGTGTAACATTATCCACCATGAAGAGAAATTTGAATTTCCATGTAAAGAGTCAAGTTGTAAAAGTCAAAGTTTCATGTCTAGGTCAAAGTCAAAGTTGTCAAGTTTGTTGCATGTCGCATGTTGCATGTTACATACAATACATGCATTGCATGCATGTCTAGTTGCATGTTGCATGCATGACATGTGCATGCTGAGTTAGTTTGCATGCATTGTCAAGTCAAGGGCGAGTTGTAACTAAAGTATCAAGTCAAGTTCTACTTTTGAACTCATGTCCAAGGTCTATTTTCTGAAGTGTAAAGTTGAGTTAGGAAAGCATGCATTCAAGCTCCTAATTCGAGCCTTCCTCCTTCACCTCTCCCTTCCTTTATATGAAGAGGTTGACCCTCATTCTACATACAAGGTTTTCGAGCGTGTGGGTGAGAAACAAGTCTTGTTATGTAGAGTAAGGTTGTTAAGTGAGGCTGCATAATAGTCACAGAAAGGAAGTGTATATTCTTCTTAAGAAAGGATAGCATAGCAATCAAGGAAAGGACAGCATAAAATTCAAAGAAAGGCAGCATATCAATCAAGAAAAAGGGCATCATATCAGTCAAGAAAGGCAATGTATATCCCTGTTAGGTGAGGTTGCATATCAGTCCTATAAAGGAAAGGAAAGCAACACCCAAGTTGCACATGGTATCTTCCACAGTGTTGGTCAATAACAAGAGATTATATCAGCAAAGTCTCTTTACTTCTACAAGGTCATACAATCTGTCTAAGTTGTCTTGGAAATCTCATTTAAGAGCATATTTTTCATGGTGGATATTTGTAAGTGATCATACATTATTAATGAAATAAAGGAAGATCGTTTGTTTGGGGTTTTTCTCCTTGCACATGGTTTCCCCAGGGTATATGTGTTGTTGATGTGCATGCTTATGTATCTACATGGTTATTTCTATTCAGTTATGATTCTATATTGTTGAAATGTATTAGCCTAGAATCAAAGTGTTGAAGAGTTTAAAGAAATAATTTGCATAAGAAATCAAACTCATAATTTAACATGGTATCAGAGATTAGGGTGTGATAAGCTTGGTGAAGTGCAGCAATAGGTACACACAGATCTAAGCAAGCTTGATTAAGTTTCCAGTGTGAGGTCCATGGCATCCTCCATTTCAATCAGGGTCGAGGATAGGCTCGAAGGAGCTGCCAACTTCAATGTGTGGAAGCTCCAAAAAAAAAATATTTTGCAGGAGCATGATCTTGAGAAGTATGTGACCACAGTGGTGGAGGAACCCACTACTAGTGCAGGAAGAGTGGCCTTCAGGAAGAGTCAAGAAAAGGCCAAGAGAATCATCTTTGACTCAGTCAAAGACAGTATAATGTCAGTGATGACTTTGTTAATGACTGCCAAGGACTGTATGGATACCTTAGTGAATCTATATGAGAAACAGGATCCAAGCCAGAAGATGACACTTAAGCACAAGATTAAATATTTGAATATGGAGAAAGGTGAATTAGTAGCATCTTTCTGTTCTAGAATAGCCCATATCATATATCATCTTCTAGTCACAGGTGTCACAGTGGACGATGATGACTTAGTGCAGGCCATATTTGATGGTGTTCCTTCTTCATGGGAGGCCTTCTTATGTAGTGTGAGTGGGAGAGAGATTCAGCCCACGTTTAAGAGGTTATGGCATGATTTCCTCTAAGAGGAGAGTCGTACTGCTACTAGGAGTGAGCCAACCAAAGAAGAGCATTCAACATTAGCATCAAGATTCAAGGTAAAGAAGAAAGTCACTTTCCAGAAAGGCTCTCAGAGGAAATCAAACACCAAAGGTACGTACAAAGGAAAAATAATTGATACATCTAATATTAAATGATTTAGTTGCGATAAGTTGGGTCATTTTGCTAGAGATTGTTGGTATAGGAAGAAAAATCCAAGGAAAGGGAAACATCATGCCTCAACTGTTGAGGATGATGAATCCAAAAGAAAACAAAAAATACTCCTAATGAGAGAGAAAATACAAAAGAATATTACTTGGTTTTTTCCTTATCCAGTTCAGTTTTCACGGGGCCAAAAACTTGGTTAGTAGGTAGTGGTGCATCAAAGCACATGATAGGGCACAAGGAGATCCTCTTATATTTCAAGAAAAAATATTTTGCAGAGAAGGTTGAGCTTAGGGATGAAAAATGTTACAAGATAGATGGAGTAGGATCTATTTCCTTCATATTGGAATCTGGGGCTAGACTTCATGTTGATGAAGTATTATATGTTCCAGAGCTCAAGAAGAATCTTTTATCAATTTCATCCCTTGAAGACAAGGTATATTGGCTGATCTTCAAGGACAGGAAGGCACTATTTTGGGCTAAATGTATCCACTTGAGTATAGCAGAACCCATTGGGACTCGCAAAGGAGGATTATATGTCATGACAGGACAATCAGTTCAGGCATTGTCTCATGATGTGACTGGATCCAGCAAGTTGTGGCACAGAAGACTTGGAAATATTCATTACAAATCACTTCCATATCTGTAGAACATGGTATGTGGCATGCCCTCTATTTCTCTTAGTAAAAATGAAATTTGTGAAGGATGCATGCTAGGTAAAAATATAAAGAATGAATTTCCTAGTAGTGATAGCAGAGCTGAGGGAATCTTATATCTAGTTCATTTTGATGTATGTGGTCCCATGTCATCTTCCTCACTCAGTGTTTGTTTGTATTATGTCATTTTTATTGATGATTACTAAAGAAAAAGTTTGATATATTTCCTTAAAGCTAAAAGTGACACATTTAATAAATTCAAAGAGTATAAATCCTTTATTGAAAAGCAGACAGGTAAACACATCAAAACCCTTAGAACAGACAATGGAGGAGAGTTTGAATCTCTCGAGTTTGAGGATTTCTACAAGGAAGCGGGAATGAAGAGACAATTGACCATGCCATATAACCCTCGCAAAATGGAGTTATTGAGAGGAAAAACAGAACAATTTGTGAGGTAGGGAAAGCCATTATGTTTGACCAGGATCTGCCAAATTCATTATGGGTAAAAGCTACCTCCACTACCATGTACGTTCAGAACAGGTGTCCACATGCTATCTTAAAGTACAAGACTCCTAAAGAGGTATTCTCAAGGATCAAACATGAATTAGGGCATCTAAGGATATTTGGGTGTCTAGTGTATATTCATGTCCCTAAGGAAAAGAGGACAAAGATGGAACCCTCAAGAAAGAAAGGGGTTTTTGTGGGGTACAGTGAGAAATCCAAGGCTTAGAAGATATATGTACCAGGTCATAGGCAGATAAAGGTAAGCATGGATGTGACTTTCCATGAAGAAGTCACATTCAAGAAATCCATAGAGCTTCAGCAGGAATCAGAAGCAGTTCAGCCATCTTCAGCCTCTTCTGAAAATGAAGAGTCGGATGATCAGAGGGAGGAGCCTCATGAAGAGCCAAGTGATGATCCCTTAGAACATGTTGAAGAGTTAGAAATAAATCTTGAAGAACCTCCAGCCAAAAGGAATCCAGGATGGCTTAAAGAAATAATGCAAGAAGCAGAAAAGATAGATGCTCCCAAAGGAACTTTCAAGGAAAGTAAGATGCCTCACAGGTTTGGAGGCTATGTTGCTCTAATGAGTAGCATCAGTGATGTCAAACCTTCTTCATTTGAATAAGTAGATAAATTACAAGTATGGAAGGATTCCATGCTTGAGGAATACAGGTTTGGGACAGTGTGCCGAGGCCAAGGACAAATCAGTGGTCTCTTCCAAATGGATCTATAGGATAAAACATATAGTTGATGGGAGTGTGGAAAAGTTCAAAGAAATATTTGTAGCCAAAGGCTTCACTCAAAAATAAGGAATTGAATACGAGGAGACTTTTTCCCTGGTAGCCACGTATACCTCCATTTGATCTATTATTGCATTAGCTTCAATTCTTGTATGGAAGCTACATCAGATGGATGTAAGAACAACATTCTTGAATGGAAATATTGAATAGGAGGTATTTGTGGAACAACCAGATGGTTTTGTACTACATAACAAAGGAACTCATGTATGCAAGCTAAGGAAGGCCTTGTATGTTCTTAAGCAGGTTCCCAGAGTTTGGTATGACAGGATTGATGGCTTTCTTAAAAGCATGGGCTTTTAGAAAAGTGGTGTTGATGCAAATATGTACTTCAAGGTGAGAGGGAACCAACCTATTATACTAATCCTATATGTTGATAATATCTTTCTAACAGGAGATGAAGGGCTAATAGCCTAGTGTAAGAGGGATCTAATCTTAGAATTCGAGATGAAATACTTAGTCTTGATGCATTACTTCCTAGGATTGGAAGTGTGGCAAATACAAAGAGAGATATTTCTGGCACAAGAAAAATACACAGTGGATGTACTAAAGAGGTTTGGTATGATGGATTGAAAATCCATGTCTAATCCAATCGTTACCAACCTAAGGAAGCTGTATGATTATGATTTAGGTTCAAATTTGGTGGATCCCACCATGTATAGGTAGTGGATTGGATCATTGATGTACATGATACACACCAAGCCAGATATATGCTATGCAGTGATTGCAATGAGTCAGTTCATGATTGAACTAAGACAGAGACATTGGGTGAAAGAAAAGCACACATTGAGATATCTCAGAGGGACCATTACCTATGGTATGAGATATACATCTAGTGGTGGTCTATTTCTTCATGGGTATGCAGATGTTGACTGGGTAGGAAGCCCAATGGACCAAAAAATTACTTATGGATACTGCTTCAATTTAGGATCCGCTATGATCTCTTGGTAAAGTAGGAAATAGGGGTCCATTGCACAGATTACAGCATAGGTTGAGTACATTGCAACAAGTGATGCTATCAAGGAAGCAGTATGGCTCAGAAAAATGGGTTCTAGGTTGTTTGGAGACAAGATCGAGACGACGGTGGTTCACTGTGAAAATAAAAGTTGCATAAAACAGACAAAGAACCCGGTATTTCACGACAGGTCGAAACATATTGACTTGAAGTACCACTACATCCGAGACTTGGTCTAGATAAAAACTATAAAGTTATAGTACATATCCATGAGCGAGTAGGTAGTTGATATCCTGACCAAGCCTTTTCCATTGAGATAGTTTGTGCAACTGAGAGGCAAACTTTGTGTGGCTAAGAATGACTCCCTCACTGAGAGGGAGTGTTAAATTTGGCACCATCGACGTTCATTCTCCGAAGAGAGGCCATATGGGACACCCTGAGTCTAGCCAAGGAGATTTGGAGAATCAACCAGTCTTGTGAGGTATTGAAAAAATCCATGGGGAACGTACAACCTCTGTGAGTCAAACCAAAATTCAAGACAAACCAGATACTATGTAATTCTAATGAAAAAGTCAGGGGGATTGTACAACCTCTATGAGCATAGACAGTCTAGTGAAAAATTTAGGGGGAATGTACAACCTCTATGAGCATAGACATACTAGTTTAAAATTCAGGGGGAACGTGCAACCTCTGTGAGCCTAGTCAAGCCGTGTGAGCCATGAAAAAAAGTTAAGGCATCTAGCGAAAGTTAGGTTGAACGTAAAATTCCTATGAACTAGAAACAAACAATCTTCCTAATATTTCAAATGATATAAATGTATTGATCTAGTGCGTTGGCACGTGTAACATTATCCACCATGAAGAGAAATTTGAATTTCCATGTAAAGAGTCGAGTTGTAAAATTCAAAGTTGCATGTCCAGGTCAAATTCAAAGTTGTCAAGTTTTTTGCATGTCGCAAGTTGCATGCATGCATGTCTAGTTGCATTTTCATGCATGACATGCATTGTGCATGTTGAGTTAGTTTGCATGCATTGTCAAGTCAAGGGCGAGTTGTAACTAAAGTCTCAAGTCAAGTTCTATTTTCAAACTCATGTCCAAGGTCTATTTTCTAAAGTGTAAATTCGAGTTAGGAAAGCATGCATTCAAGCTCCTAATTCAAGCCGTCCTCCTTCACCTCTCCATGGCTTTTTATGAAGAGGTCGACCTCCATTCTACATACAAGGTTTTGGAGCATGTGGATGAGTAGAAAGTCTTGTTATGTAGGTTAAGGTTGTTAAGTGAGGTAGCATAATAGTCACAGAAAGGAAGTGTATATTCCTGTTAAGAAAGGACAGCATAATAGTCAAGGAAAGGACATCATAACAGTCAAATAAAGGCATCATATCAGTCAAGAAAAAGGGCAACATACCAGTCAAGAAAAAGGGCAGCATATCAATCAATAAAGGCAGTGTATATCCATGTTATGTGAGGTTGCATATCAATCATGTAAAGGATAGCAAAGAAGCACCCAGGCAGTGCATGGTATCTTCCACGGTGCTAGTCAATAACAAAAGAATATATCAGCAAAGTCTCTTTACTTCTACAAGGTCATACAGTCTGGTCTAAGTCGTCTTGGCAAGCTCATTTAAGAGCATATTTTTCATGGTGGATATTTGTAAGTGATAATACATTATTAATGCAATAAAGGAAGATCGTTTGTTGGGGTTTTTCTCCTTGTACAGGGTTTCCCCATGGTATATGTGTTGTTGATGTGCATGCTTATATATCTACATGGTTATTTCTATTCAGTTATGATTCTATATTGTTGAAATGTATTAAGTTGGAATCAAAGTGTTGAAGAGTTTAAAGAAATAATCTACATAAGAAATCAAGCTCATAATTTAACATCTTCAAATACCTACCAATGTTTAACATTATCTGGAATTGAAGGTCGATACATAATTTATACCTAATATCTAAGATGAGTGATGTTTGGTGGTTTGAATATGGTTGTAGCTAAGGCTAAAGAATCAACTTGTTGATCTCTCTTGAAATTGATGTAAAATTAGCAGCTAAGAGAAAATTTCTTCAAGGTCCCATACTTTATTTCTATATGCTTTGTTTGGGATTTAACTTTTGTTAGGGGTCCTATAATCATAGGTAACTCAATTTTTGGTTTCTTATTTTGTGTTTCTCCTGCAATGAAGACATCTGGCTTACTGGGCTCGATTGATTCCATTTTTCCCCTCCACCCATTTCACCTGATCCTCCATCACCCTGTTGAGTCCTTCATCCACCTCTGTGCTTTCAGTCCCTCATCCTTAACTTCATCACGCCCATCACTCATCCCTACATGAATAAACAAACTTAGGACAATAAAATATTGGTTAGTTTAATAGGGTAATTGATAATAAATAAAGAAACAATAGGTTAATAATGTTAGTAATAAAATTTAGTATAGTTAGAATAGGTTAGATTAATTAATTAACTAATAATTAAGTTAGTGTTTAGGTTAATTTAGGTTAGTGTTAAACATTAAACTAAAAAAAAATTAAAAATTCTAATAAATAAAAACTAAACTATATAATATAAATAATAAAACAAACATATATAAAACACAATTAAATAAAAATTAAAACAAAAACAAATAAAACGTAAGATTAAAAAGAAAACAATAAAAAATATAATAAACAATTAAAACAAAAACAAAAAAACACAAAACACATTAATCCTAAGTTCTACCCGTGCTTTTCTCCATGCAACTTGGACCCCCCCTCCCTCACGTCACATCACTACCGAAGGGGTCCTAGTTAGTGGTATTAGGAGGACAAGTGTCACCCCCTATGAACTCGTACCCCCCCCTCCCAATACCTCTTACCACTTCAGGGGGGTCTGACCAAAACCAATCTGCCCTCAAAAACTACTCGCCCAAAAAACTGAAAAAACCGCCTTTTTCCAGTTTGACCAATCTTTTTCCTAGGTGGATTCCGGGCAAATGGAAACGAAATTTAAACTACCAAGAGAGTTTTTTGTTCAGAATGTGATGAATAAAAACATGTCTGAGTTGACCCCTTTTTTGTAGCAATTCAGCCCATTTTTCATGGCGGACAGTTCTAGATTTTTGAGGATTTGTTGCTATTTTTGGCCGAGGTGGTTGAATTTGAACTCTTGAGTCTGGGGAGAGTCTGTTCCATATATTTTAATAATTCAAATGCACAACAGTTGATTGTTGAGCTCTCGATTCATGCCCCACATGGGATACTTTGTAATTTTTCAGATGACTTTCCAGAAATAAAAATTGTATCTGCAGGATTCTTGTGTTAGACTCCCTGGTGATGTTTTTCCTCTCTGGGTAACTATTTTCTTACTCTGTAGATCCATTCATGTTTTTCCCTGATCTAATCATTAAAAGAAATATTAAGAACATAATTTTTTTTTACACTCTGTTTCTGGTCTTTTAATGATCTACGTGTTTTCATCTGAAGTTGAGCATAGGAATTTTTAGTTGCTCCTCTGCTTGATGGAATTTCCCTTCTATTCCTCTCCTTCACTTTCATTTGATTCAATTTGATCCAGCAGTGTTTCTATCCTACCCTATGGAAACAATCTAATATGTCTGAGATAGATCCATTTTCGGAAAAGGTAGACCCCATGGCCCAATGTAAATTCCAGTTTTCAATCTCCCAAACATACCAAATCCAGAAACAAATTATGCACCTCATAAGTAGCCTAAGATTCATGCTCAAACAAATCTAAATCAGACAGAGAGATCCCTCTCTGAGTCTTGGAGGGCTAGATCCAAGACTCCGAAGCGGTTTTGTGGTTACCCCTACCGATTTCCTCCTCAACCTGGGAAATTACAAGGTGATAACAACTTTAACATGATTAATCACAAGTTCTAAATTAACAAAGAAATACAATTTTACGATCTTCATCCATTCTATTGCTTCAATCCCTAAAACTAAGGCCTCATACTCTGGCACATAGTTTCTTGTTTCAAAACTCAGCTTATAAGACAATGGAATAGAATCACCAGTAGGAGCTATAAATAAAATTATATCCCCTTACCCTTCTTTAGAGGATGCACCATCAAAAAACATCTTCCGCGTTTTGTCTTCATTAAGCTAAGGATAATTCACAATTCCATCTGCTATGTCCATTTGATCTTCATTATCTAAAATTGATAGAACATAGCTACAAAGATTGTCATCTTATGCATACACTGGAAAATTTTGTGGTTTTTTAGCGTCACTAATGGTGTACGTGAATCGTGCATCTCTATAAAGTTTGTTATTATAGCCACCAAAAATGGTTATTGTGGCATAATACATATCAAGTTGAAAATTTCCTCCTAACTTTGCACCCCACAACCTTGAAAGAAACATTCCATAAGTTACTAGAACATCAGCCACTACCACATCCATCATGACACTCTTGCTTGGAATTTGAGTTATATTTACTAGTAGATATTTAATCATTCATATGCATTGAAACTTATTTGAATCAAAAGTATATAAATATTTATATGATCTTGTAATATCTAACCCCAATTCATTCATTATAGATTTAGGCACCATATTATGGGATGCCCCTGAATTTAACATACAATTATGAAGCAAATGGTCATGAATTGTAAGACTTACATAGAATGGGGGTGTTGTATTGTCTTCTTTTTCAAAGTATTTCTTTGAAAAATACTTACATAGAATGAGGGTGGTCAGGTCCAACATGTATTTGAGGCAAGTCGTCTTGAATATTAATAGAATAAGAGGTTGATATTGATGTATGATGTTTTTCAATAGATGAAGAACCAATAAATTTATTTACCTCTTCTCTATAATATGAGATATTTACTAACTCAATCATGGGAATGGGAACATGAATTTTGTTAAGATTAGTTCATAAACAAAACAACCTCTGACTCTATTACGGAACTTCCTTATTCATTCCTTCTTAAATGGATTTATTAACAAAACCTTTATTAACTTCCTATCTTGAAACTTTGTGGTCAATTTTTGAGTTGGGGCTACTCTCGATTGTAAATCATATTGACGTTGTAACTATGCTTTCATTGTATTAGAAAAACACATGTATTGAGTAGCTCAATTTTTTTACTAAAGAGTCATGATAATCATGCTCAATTAAATGTGTATAGGATTATTCATTTTCCAACTAGTCCAATTTGGGTAAATCTCTTGATTTGTCAATCAATTCATGCTCATTGACTTCTTCTTCAAAGTCTTCCACTATATTCGTATTATTCCTTAAAGGGAGCTAAGTGAGAGGTTCCTCAACCCATTTCTCCCAATTCAAAATCTTATGTTAAATGGTCTCCTGGAAGGTGTTGGATTTCTAGCTTCAAAGTTAGAATTCCTTTGCATTCCAAGATTTTGAATAAAATTCCTTTGTCTGACATATTGAGGGGTTGGAGAAACAACCTTATTTCTAATCTCAAACCAGTTAATCTTATTTGATAATGCTTTACCTATTTTAGTTATTTCATCAATATGCTTATCTAGAGCATTGCTAGAAGTAGACACTTGAGTTGGAATTTCCTCTATTTTTTTTCTTTTTATCATAATTTTATGTTTTAGGCTCAATATTTGTTGAGAACACACTTATATTGAGAGGGGGGGTGAATCAATATAGTGAAAAAAAAAATCAAATATTCATCAACCATAGGTGGAAATCATATATGAAATATATTAACTACAGAACATGGAACACAAGATTTACATGGAAACCCTTTCAGGAGAAAACCACTTTACTTCTCTTTATAATTATTTGTATGCACCAACCTACTAGAGACACCAATCCCCACTGGTAAAAACCCTTCTATGCACCAACCTACTCTTACATATCTTTGTATACATTAATCTACTGGAGACACCAATCCCCACTGCTAAGCACCAACTTAGCAAGAGACACCAATCCCCACCGTTAAGCACCAACTTAGCAAGAGACACCAATCTCTTTGTTTGAGTGGAACCAACCTTCAAGTTACAATATAGTACATATAAATTCTTAAAAATATGATAACATTCACATTAACTTCACCAAGTCTGCTTGATACTTCTGCTTTCACCAGTTTTGACCAAAATTTGAGTTTCCAAATGAAATTTATGGTAACTTTCCCAAAGCTTGGTGTTTTTTGTCTCTTCCCAAGAATGAACTTGTACAGCACGCCACATATACAATTTTTCAAATATGATTCTGAAATTTTTAACTGAGGTGCTTCAAAATGTCTCCTCAGTTCCATGAAAATTTCATAGTTTGTAAAGTACCAAAAATTAAGTTATAGAGAAAATTACAAGCTGACCTATTTGAAACTAATTTCAGGACCATTAAGAATACCTAAATTACACAGGGTATATCTCAGAAGGTATATTGAAAAAAGTATGAAATTTTTAGCTAAGGTACTTTTGTATCTCTCCTCAAATCCATGAAAATTTCAGAGTCTGAAAAGGTCCAAAAAAAAGGTTATAGTGAAAATGCAAAACTGACCCGTTTGAAACTAATTTAAGGACCATTGATTCGGATTTATGAGAGGAATGAATTGACTAACAGACTGAATACAAAAACATAGAGATATGGATAAAAAAAACAAATATACAATGAACAATAACTTCTATTGAATAAATGAAATAGGTTGAAACTATAAAACTATAGAACTAAAAATAACTTGCTTGAATGGTGGTAGCTATCTCTGAGAAGAGATGTGGCTGCTACATGCATCCGTCTTAGAAGAATGATTACAATGAGGCTCCAGATTCCTTTTAAACTTTACTCATGAATTCTAAAACCCTAGACATCCAAAAACATAACCCTAGGAGGTGAAACGCCAAAATTTATGTGGGCCCCGATGGGTAAGTTGGTACCTCAAATTCCCGAGGTCTTAAATTTTTCATACGACCTCCGCTTTAGGCATGTGATAGCCCATTGCAGATTCTTTTGGATAACTACACATTATATCATCAAACTCAAAGTTCATCTACATTTTGATTGTGGCAAGCCAAAAAAACATTATTTAGGGGCCCAAAACGGCCTTGGAAGTACCGAAAGATGTACTAACATGAAAACATCCAAAATAATCTAGTTGGATTAGGTGGTATTCCACCAATATCCACCTGGAAGCAGTGTAGGGATCCAAACATCCCTATAAGTGTATAACCCACAATTACAAAGAATTACAGAAGAACGTGTTGAACTAAAAATTGTCAAGAGGAGCTAGTTGAAATAGGTGGGTGGCCACCAATATCCACTTGGTCAATCCTCCCCCTTTAGGAAGACATGGTCTCCATTGCATTGATTTCCCCCATCAGGTCAGGCAGGTGAGTCACTTTCCTTGGTGTAGGATTTTCCCTACCTTGACAACTCGATAAAGCTGGATCATCTGCTAGAGAGTGCCCTTGACCTGTGTGTCCACTATCTGATCAGTGGATGCATTCTCCATGCAGTCAGGGTTAAGCTCTGTTGGTGTCAATTGTTTTTCATTCTCTGAGGTGTCCAATAATGGTGGAAAATATGGTCGAAGGAGGTCCACATTGAACACTCGTTGCAAAACAAGAAAGGGTGGAGTTTTGAGCTCAAAAGCATTGATACCCACAGCCTTGGTGATAGTGTAAGGCCCATAATGAAGTGGGTGGAGCTTTCGATGGGGCCATGTAAGGCGCTCTTTATGTAAATGTAACCAAACATTGTCTCCCACCTGAAACTGGTGTGGTACCTCATGTTTATCATGGCGTTTCATATTCTTAGCATTGGCTTTCTGCAAAATCTCATGGACCTATTTGCAGATGTGTTGAATCTGCCCAATGAATCTGGTGAATTTGTTGACCTCAGATTGAACATGGGAAGATCATGCATGTGTGGTGGCAAGAGGTAATGCAACAACAATGGGACCCAAGGGTTGGAATCCGATCGCCACCTAAAATGGGCTATGGTCATTGAAGCTATGGAGAGACTTGTTGTAGTTGTGTTGAACATAGGGAAGACTCTCATCCCAGGTGCGTGGATTCTTAGAGATGTACATGCGCAGGATGTGCACAATCATCCAATTAACGACCTATGTGTGGGTGGAAAGCAGTGGATTTAGTGAGCTTGGTGTCCAATAGTGACCAGAGACTCGAACAAAATATGTTGAGGAACCTGTTATCTCGATCGAAGATGATGGTCTATGGTATCCCAAAATGGACCCATACTCATTCGAACAAGAGCTGCGAAATATATGTCAGTGTGATGCTCTTCTTGCAGGATGTGAGGATGTCCATCTTCGAAAACCGATCAACTACAACAAATACATAATCATTGCCTTTCTTGGTGGATGGAAGGCCAGACATGTAATCCATCAAGATGGATTCCCAAGTTCTCTTAGGAGTAGGAAGAGGGGTGTATAATCCTTTATTCTTGATGGTTGGCTTCGCAATGGCACAGGCAGTGCAATATCTGATATACTTGCTGACGTCCTGTCAAAATGTTTTCCAATAAAAATGTTTTTGTAGAATGGCCACAATCTTCTCCATGTCAAAATGTGCTTCCATCCAACTATAGTGAGCCTCCCATATCAGCTTTTCACACTCTCTTACAAGAACACAGAGATGGCCAAGATGGCATAACAGTCTATCTTGAATGTGAAAATCGATGACATTCATGCATGTACCCAAGAGATGATAGGTGGTGGCAAAGTCTGGATCTTTTTGATAAAGTTAGGGTGAATCATATGCATCATGTCCACAGGAATGGAGCACAGTGGTGAGTGCATCCATGGGAGGTCGACTGAGGCAGTCAGCGACATGATTGGTGCTCCCTGTATTATACTTGATGTTGATATGGAACTTCTATAGATATGTGGACCACTTCTGATGGCAGTCATTCTGCAACTTCCCATGTGTCTGGATGAACTGCATAGGCTTGTGATCAGTGTGGATTATTGTCTCCTTTCCTAGAATGTAATGTTTCCATTGATGACAGGATTGTACAATGGAATACATTTCCTTGTCATAGGTGGGGTATTTTCGGATAGCATCTAAGAGTGTCTCACTATGGTATGCTACAAGATGATCGTGTTGAGAGAGAACTGCGCCTACAGCATAGTCGGATGCATCAGTCTCAGTATCAAATGGTTTTTGCACATCGGGTATGGAGAGTACTGAAGCTGAGCACAAGCAATGCTTCATATCATCAAATGGTTATTTTTGTTCCTTCCCCCACGCGAAATTTTCCCTTCTACTGTCCTTGGTCACTTGGCTGAGGGCCCGTGGAATATGGGAGAATCCCAACATGAACCGTCGGTAGAATTTGGTCAGTCCCAAGAAGCTATGAAGCTCGGTTAGTGTGGTCGAGGCTGGACAGTCGCGAATGACTTGGATCTTAGCTGGATCAATGTGTACCCCATGCTCATCAACAATGTAGCCCAAGTATTGGACCATGTTCATTCCCAAGGATCATTTTTCCAAGTTGGCATATAGCTTGTGTTGTCGCAAAGTGCTCAAAACCTGTTGAATATGTTTCATTTTCTCCTCCCAAGTTCTATTGAAGATGAGGATGTCATCCAAATATACCACCACAAAAGATTTGGTGAAGGGTCTCAACACATCATCCATCAACCTCATAAAAGTGGTTGGTGAATTTGTTAAGACAAAAGGCATGACCAACCATTCTAAGAGACCTTCTTTAGATTTGAAAGTTGTCTTCCATTCATCAATTGGTTCGATGGGAACCTGTGGTAGCCAGACTTTAGGTCAATCTTGTGGAATAAATTTTCCCCCTTGATTTGGTCAATAAGGTCATCAATTCTTGGAATTGGGTACTGGTTCCTGATTGTGATTTTGTTTAATGCTCTGTAATCAATTTAGAGTCGTCACGTCCCATATTTCTTCTTCACCAATACAATCAGGCTTCCAAAAGGGGAGGCGCTAGGTATTATGTACCCCTTTTGAAGCATCTCTTGGATATGACGCTTGATTTATTCATTTTCCATCAACAAGCGATGATATACTGGTCCATTAGGTAGAGGTCCATTGGGGGTTATATCAATTGGATGCTTAACTTGGCAGTGTGTCGGTACCCCAGTGGGTGAGGAGAAGATGTCTTTGTACTATTCCACTATCATGTCCACTTGCTTCTGCTGTAAAGACAGGCTCTGTGTAGAGGCCACAGATGTGGTGTAAACCTTCTACTTACTGTGAGAATGGATCACAAAGAAGACAAACTTCTTGGTTTGTGAAATTACCTTATTGCATTGTTTAGTAGAGATTAAATAAATAGTGGTAGGCGGTGCTACCTCTGGTATCCTGTACAATTGTCTAACAAAAATAATAATAACACTACAGGGTCTAGACTCATACACAACATGTCGCTTCCACAAATATGGTTGTCCCAAAAGAACATCATAAAGTTCAAGGGCAGAAATATCACACAATACCTTGTATTTGAAAGGCTTGATTTCATAGGGCAGATGGCATTGTTGGCTGACATAGAGATCTCTACCTTGGCGAAGCCAACCGATGGTGTAGGGTTGCGGGTGCGGTGTCATCGGCAGGTCTAGCCATTGGACGACCTCTATTGAGATCAGGTTCTTCTGACTGACTCTATCAACAATGAAATGAAGCAGATCCCCCTTTACCCACATATGCAAGTGAAAGAGGCGTTCCCCTTCCTCTGGTTTTTTTGTTTTGCTTGGTTTGACTTTGGTGGTAGCGACAATGGCATTTAGTTAGCATCGATAATCCGCTTCCCTCCTTCTAGATTTGATTCAGAGCCAGAATCGGCCTCTGACTCAGAATATTTCATCTTGGCCATGAGTGACTTCTTCGAGCAGCATTCTTCATTGTTGTGCCAAGGGATTTTATGGTATTCACACCATTTTCATGTGTCTTTCTTAGACTTCTCAATACCCTTATTTTGTTGCGGCTTGGACTGGTTGTCCTGAGAGTGGCCATCTTTTCTTTGTCCATTGTTGTGTGGGTTGGGACCGCCTTTTCCCTGCTTCGACTGTGAGGATTTTGCAGATCCAAACTCTTGACTCTTCTGCTTCAATTTTGGCTCGATCTTGACAGCATATCTATAAGTCTGATGCGATGTCCAGAAACTCCATTTATATTTGAATGTATCGATGCAAATAGTCAGGATATTTGAGTAGCAGATGTCATTCAGATTATTTGATACCCAATTTGGTGCCCAGGGTAAGGAAAATATTGGTGAAATTTGGCATTGTCTAGTCCCTTTCCTGATGCAGGGTGGTCCATCTTGTGTACGATTCCTCATAGCTTCCAATAGGGTAGTATTGTTCTTTAATGGAATCCCTAAAGGACTCCCATGTGGGAGCGATCACAAATATTGCAGATTCCTCTATGGCCCTTTGCTCAGAGTAAGCATCCCACCAGTCCTTAACATGGGGGATGGCCTTGAGTAGTGAAAAAGTAATATTTTCTCTATCAGAAAAATTGTGGATCGAAAAATACCCTTCGATCAGATTCAACCATTTATCTATAGCATCTGCATCTATCGGTCCTTCAAATAATGGAATATAAAAATTTACATGTACCTTGAAGGGGGTTGCATGGCCTCTTGATGAAGATGCTTCTCCTGTGGGAAGTCACAAAAGGATCTCTGCAAAGTTGTCCATCATTTCCTTCCTTTGTCGCGAAAGGGATTCCTCGAGCAACATTTTAAAAGGATCTCCTACTCCATCATCTTTCTTTTCATACCCCATGGTTTGTTGTCGATCTCGACACGGTTGATCTTACAAAGGCTCGATTGGTTCGAGTCCCAACTTCTTGTACCCAGATCTTGTCGGGGACATGCACGAAGATAAATAAATGAAGAGAAGACCCCTCTGATACCACTGACTTGGATTTATGAAAGGAACGAACTGACTAACAGAATGAATACAAAAACACAGATATATGGAGAACAAAAACAGATATCAAGTGAACAATAACTTCTATTGAATAAATGAAATAGGTTGAAACTATTAAACTGTAGAACTGAAAACAACTTGCTCGAATGGTGGTAGTTATCCCTGAGAAGAGATGTGGCTGCTATGTGCATTTGTCTGAGAAGAATGATTAGAATGAGGCTCCAAAGGCCTTTTTAACATTACTCATGAATTCCAAAACCCTAGACATCCAAAAATAGGAGGTGAAACACCAAAATTTATGTGGGCCCTGATGGGTAAGTTGGTACCTCAACTTCCCGGCGTTGTAAATTTTGCATGTGACATCCATTTTAGGTGCATGATAGCCCATTGGAGAGGTATTTTCAATAAATACACACTATTCCATCAAACTTAGACTCCGTCTACATTTTTACTGTGGCAAGACAAAAAAACATTGTTTAGGGGCCCAAAATGGTCCTTGAAGTACAAAAAGATGTACTGACATGAAAACATCTAAAATAATCTAGTTGGATTAGGTGGGAAGCCACAAGTCTCCACCTGGAAGCATTGTAGGGTTTCAGACATCCCCAGAAGTGTAGAACCCGCAATTACAAATAATTACAGAAGAACGTGCTAAACTAAAAGTTGTCGAGAGGAGCTAGTTGGAATGGGTGGGTGGCAACCAATATCCACCTGAATCAACCATTCAAAAACCCTAACTTCCATGAGTAAATAAATTATAGTGAAACAAAGTCTGAAATTTTTATTTGAGGTACTTTTGTATGTATCCTCGGATCCTTGAAGATTTTGCAGTCTAAAAAGTCCCAAAAAAGGCATTATAGCAAAAATTCCAAACTAACCTGTTTGAAACTGATTTCAGGACCATTCCAAAACCATAACTTCCATAGTTCATATCTCAAAAATATAGAAAACAAAAGTATGAAATTTTAACATGAGGTACATTTGTATGTCTCCTTAGATCCTTGAAAACCTCACAATCTGAAAAGTCTCAGAAATGAAGTTATAGCAAAAATGTCAAACTAAACTATTTGAAATCGATTTCAAGACCATTCAGAAACCTTAACTTCCACAAGCAATATCTCATAAAGTATATCAAACCAACATATAAATATTTGACCACATGTACCCAGAGATCTCATTGTCGTCTCCTCAAAATTTCACGGTTTGAAACATCCTAGAAGATAAGTTATCGCAAAAAGGTAAAGTTGACCTAAAACTGATTTCGCAACTCTCCCCTTTTCGAATGATATTCAATCTTTGCTCATCCACTTCTTCAAATGTTATTACATTTTTCACCCACATACTTTCTCTCAATAGTTTCTCTTTTTATACTTTTTCATAACCCTTCATGAAGGGACATGTCATTTCAAAAAGACACGGCACCCATTAATTAAATAATTAATTCACTTTTTTATTTCACTTTTCCAAAATCCATGGGAAATACCATGGACTTCCAAGAACATGGGTTTGAAACCACAATTTCACTTTTTACTTTTTCACATGCACCCTTTTTTTTAATATACTTGTAAACCTTTATATAAATAAATCTTGGAAAAGTTTTGTGTATTCGTAAAATTGTAATATGACATTAATGACAACATTAATCATTTTAAATCAATGACAATAATTCCAACAATATACCCCTTTGTCATTGATTGCAATCCTGCAATGAAACACATAGTCCACTAGGCATAGAAAAAATTTCCCCCCTATCTGCAACTCTCCCCATTTGACATCAATGGAAAATGGATGCTCCCCCTGAGCTTGTGCTTCTCCTTAAGCACTTAGTGATGAGATGGATATTACTCCCAATTTCTTTCTGAGATATTCAAATGTCTCCTTGGTAAGGGGTTTTGTGAAAATATATTCAAAGTGTTCTTTGGTGACAATATATTCAAACTTGACATTATATTCTACTACTTGTTCTCGTAGGAAGTAATACTTGATTGGAATACACTTTGTTTTTTAGTTCATAACATGATTCTTTGAAATATGTATTACACTTGTGTTGTCACAAATTATTGATATTGGATGATCATATTCTACCTTAATATTTGTCAATGTTTTTTTCATCCAAATAACTTGTGTGCAACATCATGTTGTTGTTATATACTCGGTCTCTATTGTGGATAGAGAAACTAAAGGTTATTTCTTTCTCAATCAAGAAACTTGGATGTTTCCCAAAAAGAATGCTCCTACATTTTTACTTTTCATATCTTCAACATTGTATGCCCAATCTACATCCATATATGTTGTTAGAGTAAATTAT
>JZKD02S1974138.1:429726-446992 GCA_000966675.3 Picea glauca | reverse complement strand
TATATATAGGAGACTAGGAGGTATAATTACAACTAATGGAATAAAGCCGACATAAATAAAATAAAATTACTAATGTAATATTCCCCAATTAAGGGGTAATGAGCCAATATTAGGGTTTAACAGGGGTACTTCAGTATGTCTCCTCCGATCCATGAAAATGTCACGGTCTAAAACATCCCAGAAAATCAGTTATCGTGAAAATGCCAAGATGACCTGAAATTGATTTCACGGCTCTCCACTTTTGGAATGATATTCAATCTTTACTCATCCACTTCTTAAAATGTTATTACATTTTTCACCCACACACTTACTCTCAATACTTTCTCTTTTTATACTTTATCATAACCCTTCATGAAGGGACATGCTAATTCAAAAAGACACGACACCCATTAATTAAACAATTAATTCCCTTTTTTATTTCACTTTTTCAAAAACCATGGGAAGATGCATGAGAAAATACCATGGGATTCCAAACCCATGGGTTTGAAACCACCATTTCATTTTTTGACATTTTCACGTGAACCCCTTTTTTTAATATACTTGTAAACCTATATATAAATCAATCTTGGAAATGTTGTGTGCATTTGTAAAGTCGTAATATGACATTAATGACAACATTAATCATTTGACATCACTGAAAATAATTCCAACAATATCCCCCTTTGTAATTGATGGAAATCCTAAACGAAACACATAGTCCACTAGGCATAGAAAGAATTTCCTTGTGTCTACAACTCTCCCCCTATCTGCAACTAATCTTTCCAGAAGAAGTCATATTTCCTTAATATCAATTGCATTACTTTGCATTAAGATTAAATTTATTTCTCTTATTTCCCTCGGTAGTAAATAAAAGTCAGAATAAAATGTGGAAGCATATATTACCTTTGTAAATGATACTAAAGGTCTGATATGTGCAGGTATCATATTATAAATCTTTTTGAAACTTTCGTTTAATTTTGTAACAATTTCACCATTTTCTCTTTAAAATGGAAAATTTAGTAAGGTAGTATTAATGATCACTTCTCACCCCACTTATTTAAAAAGACAATTTCTAGAGCATCCCAAATGTCAATGGATTCAACTGGTAAATTTTGAAACCATTTTATAGCATCGCCCTCCAAGATTTGGACAAAAATTATCATATATACATCATCCTCCTCGACCCCAAGACTATGTGTAAAATCTTGGAAAGATGCAATGTGATCTTCGGTGGTAACAGCATTCTTCCCATTGAATTTTTGAAGTTGTTTAGGTATTTATCAGGAAAATCATGTAAATTAGGAGGAATAAACAAAGGTCAATATTGAGTAGTTATCCAAGGATTAACTCTAGGGCGCATGATGATTTGTTATGAAACTTTCTAGTTCTCATTAGACTTAGGGGAATGCTTAGGTGATATAGGGATAATGATAGTGGATACTTTACCAAATGGTATCCAAACTAAAATCTATATTATATATATCCACTAATGGTGTATCTCTCTTTAAAGGATAACCAACATGTCTCGTGGAAGGTTTTTTTAATTCAATTAGATTCTCAATATATTCAATTTCAGGAATGATATTTTCTTCGACTATTGATGTACTTAAAGATGAAGATCCAACTTTCCTACATCTGTTTTCCTAAGAAATCAACCTTTCTGGATTAGAAATAATGGGAGTTTTTTGAAGATCGGGATTAGATCGAGTATTTTTTGCTTAAATAATCTACGCACGTGTTGTAAGACCCAAGGTTTGGTTTAATTATGACCAACAAACCCACAAGACATTGGCCCTTTCAGCATCACCTACTTGCGCAGATGAAGTCTCACCCGAGGTATCTATTGGGACTGCAAGAACTAGGATTCTACAGTAGTAATGGAAAGGGAAGTGGATTCTCAAGTCATTGTTCCTTCTTCTTGATTATTACAGAGATTATCACAATCATTAATGAATATTGCACCATAATCACTCCACAAACTAAGTCTAGTCTACGAATCATAGTAACATCATTCATAAAGGCACATAAACAAGTAAAGAACACAAGATACAAGATTATCTCTAAACTATTTCTCCTTCTTTATTCATCTTTCATATTAATTGACTATTACATTCACAAATATTTCTTCGTCTCCCTCTATCTCCCAACCCGTTACATATTTGTACCCAAAATCTAGGGCTAAAATCCCTATTCTATCCCAAAAATAGCCCATTACAATGCATGTCATGGCCAGCTTCAGTTAACTGGTTGTTTTCTTTCTTCTGCTTTCCGCTCTTGTTGTTATATTATTTCTGGAAAGGCACGTTGTCATCCTTGGTGCTTTATCTTCTCACTCACTTACTTTATTCTTTTGTCTGTGTGTTGTCTTCCTCTTGCGTGCTTATGTTCTTCTGCGCACTTTCTTCCTTCTGCGCACTTTCTTCCTTATGCATGCATTCTTTATTTTGTGCCTTTTCTTCCTTCTATACATTTTATTTATACTTAGGTTTTTCTCCTAAATTTCATTCAAAATTTTCCTGTCCAACAGGCCCCCAACACTCACTTATGACTCGTCCTGAACCACTCAAGCCTTTTTCTTGTTCTTCCACACTACAATGAATTGTTGAGTGGTAGCCTTAGAGGCTTCTACCTCTGTGACTATTATACCCTCTTATGATTTTATCTCTTCTATGGCCTGTGTGGTCAAGTTCATCAGTTTCTTCTTTGTTTCCATCGCGGCTTGTTTGACGTTCCCTTGAACATTGGCCAATTCTCCAATAATCTGTGTTGCTTCTACCTATTAGACAACATGGGTATTCCAACAGAGGATGAACACCTTCAGTAACTGCTCACACAACCATATCAAATATCAACACATCAATTTTTTGACGTAAAACCCATACATGGAAACATCCATGACCCCAGCCAACGCGGAAACTTGGAGCAATTTATTAATGCAAAAGAAAAATATTACAGAGAGATTTTACAAGATATTTTCTCACAATCGATCATCAGAAAATGACCCTCCATGCTCTTTAAATTCATATCATGGACCAATCGGGTGTTATGCCATAGATCAATGGTTGTTAATATCGAGGAGAATATGAATCGTCGGATCACTCTATGTTGAGAACATATCGTGACCGTTGGATTTCCTAACTACAAATGCATACTAATGCATACTAAAGAAACACACTAAGAAACACACTTTTACCTAACAACACATTAGACCAACTAGATCTTAGCTAACTCCTAAGTGTCTAAATTTCCTAACATCCCCCCCTTAAGAACAACTTCGGATAGGATTGAAGGATTTACAATAGTGACACGGTAGGAGAAGAAAGGAGGCATTAGAGCCTATCTCCCCTTAATGACAACTTCCTGAACTCCTAACATAGATCAAAGTTTGGAAAACTTCACTTTTGTAAGAGACTTTTTGAAAATGTATGCAACTTGATCTTCTGTAGGGAAAAAGAGCACTTCAATAAGTTTATCATGAATGAGCTTTCAGATGAAGTGCATGTATAGCTCGATGTGCTTGTTGCACCGATGTTGAACTGGGTCTTTGGAAAGCTTGATGGCACTATGATTGCCGCACCAAAGGTTGGTCGGATGTTGCTGTTGAAATCCAAACTCTAAAATGTTTCAACACATCGATGTCTTGACGTGGTAAAACCCCTACGGGGAAACATCCATGGCCACTTGGAGCAGTTTATTAATGCAAAAGAAAAATATTACAGAGAGATTTTACAAGAGAGTTTCTCACAATCAATCATCAACAAATGACCCTCCATGCTCTTTAAATAGAGATCATGGACCAATCAGGTGTTGAGCCACGGATCAATGGTCATTAAGATCGAGGAGAATATGAATCGTCAGATCACTCTATGTCGGGAACATATCGTGACCATTGGATTTCCTAACTACAAATGCATACTAATGAATACTAATGAAACACACTAAGAAACACACTTTTACCTAACGACACATTAGAACAAGTATATCTTAACTAACTCATAAGTGTTTAAATATCATAAAAATTCATGCATGGGTCTGAGTCTCTATTGAAGGACCTTCTTATATTGGTCCCTAAGTTTCTCCACTTCGACATATTCCTGTCATTGAGCCAAAATGGTTTCCATTCGCTCGACTAGTGGAAATGTAGTCACCTTTTCTGCTACCTCATTTTCATTTTCTTGTGCTTCTCAAAGTTTGGACTCTACTTCCTTCATCTGGGTCACTCATGAGCTCTTCCCACACTTTCTCACTCACTTCACAATTTTTTTACATTCTTCTTCAAATTTCTTAATCTTGGCAATTGTTGTCATTACCGTCCTCATTCTACCTTTGCGCACCTCAGGTGGCATTCCAGACATGCTCTTCGGTTGTAGATCCTAGATCTGCCACCAATTTTCGACAATTATTCATCCATAGTGGCCTCTATGACAAGGGGAACTTCTGGTACTTGCTTGTGTAACTTTTTGACAATGGGATACGTCTTCTGCACCATATCCTTTGCTTCCACCTTTTCCTGTAGGGATTTTAGGGGCCTTTCCTCTACCCCCTCGTTATTATTGAGAGCTTCGCCTATGCAGCCTTCAATGTCCTTCTCTTATTGAAGGGATATCGCATATTGTGCCTTCACTTGGGCACTTTCGTCCCTCAACCCCTCCAAGTATCGATGTGTTGTGTCTCCTCTATGCTTTATTTCGTGCACCAATTCTTCTTGTAGTTCTTGTACCCTTTGGATGGGTAGTCTGGATATGACTATACTAATTTACCCCAACTCCTTAATTTTTTCCTACAATTCACCCGCTGGAAACTCTAGCACAGCTGCCTCAATTGGTATGGTTCTATGTTCCCCTGAGAGTTGTGTAAGGGTCGTCTACATGCTAGTCGCTTCTGTTCTTGGTCCTGTAGATGGTCCATCCTTTAACTTGTGTTATTTCCCGACACCTGTTGTTTCTATGATCTGTTGAAGGATTCCCAGCTTATCCTAGACTTTCTTATGTTGGTCCCCGTGCTTTGTTGAAACTTCCTCCCAGAGTTCCTCGATGGAATCGTGGATCGGGTACCCAATCCGATCCATATCATCATCAGTTAAAATATAAAATGGGGCCTGCCACTACACCTTAGCTTTCTTTCATGCCTCTCATGTCTATTATGGCTCCTTATCTTTTCTTTTGAGTCCCTCTTTAGGGACTTTAGCTTGGCCAAGATGCATTCATGCTACATTCGTCTGATCCTCTTCTCCCTCACTATCGTTCTAGTCTTCATCCTTGTCTGAGGGCCCTAGCTTGTTTGTTATATTCTTCTAGTCGTCCTCCCAGTCACTGATTATTAAGTGCATGTCTTCTAGTGTCAGTTGGTGACTATTCGGAAACCATTGTCGCGTAGGATCCTTCTTGGCATAAACATATAGATGGTGCATGCTAGCTCTGAATTGTTTGATATCTTTGAATGCGACGATCAATTCTTATGGTATGCACAACATGGTCTCCACTACCTTAGTAATGAGCTTCAAATATGTATAAAATGTGGTGTTGTTGTCATTTTGTCACCTCTTGATGGTTGTATGCCATAAGTTGGTATACCTGGCAGCCAAAGGGATGCGACCTAAAGAATGCATGTGTTGGAAATATGTGGGCTCCTACCACCTGACTAGCGCAATGATAATAAGAAACCATGCATAGTGAAACTCAACACCCTTCTCCTGGGCCTCCGTGCAATATTTTATAAACTAGTTAATGAGGAAGGTCGCCCAGTTCATCTGAACCCCTTCCTTACATTTTTCGGCTGCTGAAATTATTGTTGTTGCCACTTCATCTCTGCGACATTTTCACAATAGCTTGTAGTCCAAAACCTCTGTTGTAAACTTGACCTCTTTTTTGTTGATTCTCTTCACATCCAGACCCCTTTTTCCTCTAAATGTTTCAAATTTCTCTTTCATGTCTTCGGAGAGGGCTCGCTCTCCCATTTTGTAGAACAACAATGAGGGGTCTTTGCCTGCTTTTCTCAACTGTGATGCATGCAATTAGTGTAGTATCGATGGAGACTAGGGGATCTAGCCAGAGTATCCCCCCATGAATGAAGATGAGTAATACCTTGACACAAGCATTGATTTTTTTACTTTGTTTGAAATGTGGAATTTCAAAAAAGTTTAGGATTCCTGCTTTCTCTAAGCCCGACGCCCATGCTTGTGGCTCGACCAGAATTGCTCCCATTCCTGGGATGGTCTTTGTGCATAAATATCGATACCTGGCCAACTCGAGGAATTTCTTAGAATAAATGATATCATGATCTATGAACTACAGTTTTACCACCTTCCTAAGAATTTCCTAATCACTACTGGCCTTGTTCGAAACTGGTGCTATTGGTAGTGGGTACTTGGCATTCACTGGTACATTTACTGGGGGTGTTTCATCCCTCTGTGGAGGTAAATAATCCTTGTGAAAAACTGTTGGTGGCACCGAGGCCAAAGTTCTGGCTACCTATTCAATGTCCACATCCACTACTAGTCGTTATGGTTGATTCTTCACTGCACCGGAGGGTCCTCCCATTCTCGGTGGTGTCATTCTTATTGTATGATGGACCTATGGATGAACTTTGTGTGTCTATGTAGGTCACTTTAACTTGGATCAAGTAATTTGACTATGTTCTCTCCTTCTTTCATGCAACAATAACTTAGAGTTTCCTTCCCTATCAATGTTTTCTATGTTCATTCCAAGTATACATGTCTCATCCTGCCTTAACTTACTTGTCTAATTTGGAGTCGAAGTTGGTGACTGGGTAACTAAATGCACTTTTATGACCAAATCCTCCTTATGATATTCCTTTCGTACTGGTGATATGTTCATGATTTCCAGTAAATTTTCCTATTTAAGGCTCATACAACGTGTTTATGACCTATCCCACCAGCTGTCTAATCTTTAGTTTTTGTGCCTGGCTGATTTTAACCATCTTGTCGTGGCCAACCCGTGTAGTGGTTCTTTTCTCTTCCATATGTACACTTCGCAGTCAGGCCCGTCTGAATCTTGTCTTTGAACTTGGCACGGTGGTGTCTTTGAATGTGATGATCAATCCAATAGCACAAGTTTCGATACCTTGGTATTCAACTACTTTTTTTCCTCTGTCTTATATCTACTTTTTATTTGTTTTATTTCCTTTTTTCTACTTTTTTATTTGGTTTTTTCTTGTGTTTCTTGTTACTATGTTACCTTACTATAATACAAAGGTTCTAGTACAGCCCAGATTATTGTGCGGGTTGTCGACTATCTCTATAGAGTTTCAATATACTCCCATTCACCATGCCCACCGGGACTTTTCCATCCAAGGTTTCCAACTGCGCAGCACCTATGTCGTTCAATTGTTGAATTATGTAAGGTCATAACCAGTGCATGTGAAACTTCCATAGATGTTTCATATGCTTGTTTTCATAGAGAAGTATGAAATTTCCGAATTGAAATTTCTTTGGTTTAATGTGGCAATCGTGCCATACCTTCTCTCTGGATTAATGCACTTGTTGATGGAACCATGTGTTGGCACAGGGGAAGACCCAGAATTCAACTCTTAACAGCACACCAACAAAACCCTGACTACTGGCCCTTTTGGCAACACCTGTGAAGCAGGCGAAGTCTCACCCGAGGTAGAAGCAGAGGGGGTTACAGAACGCAGGTGTCTGTAACTAAGCTGGGATATGAATATGTGATAAGAGTACTTCGCAGAATATTCTGTTAACACTTAGGAAGTGACATGCATTATTTCATTAACCCTATTAACAATGCAGAACATAACCAAAGATATATCAGCGTAGTAACAACAAATGACAATATACCATGAGCACTTAGCACTTAGCATTATAAGTTAAATATAGCATTCATTTACTCCTTAACATAAGAAAATTATTTAAACAACAAAATATCTATCTATTATACATCATAATCAAATAACTAAGCAGATTCATAACAGAAATGACACAGCACAAAGCACACCATGAGACACCAGATATACATGGTTCACCCCAAGGTGGGGATACGTCCACAAACCGCTTCACCTCTTTATTATTCACCAAGATCTTACATCAATTCACTCTTATGCACTAAGCCACAGAGTCGAGCTTCACACAAGCCTGGAGATTTTTGCACTAAGCATTAGATCCTCCTTCCAAAACTAGGTCAATGCACTGAGCCAACTCTCTATCGAGCACAAAGCCTTAATGCACATACTTTCCTTTGCACAAAGAAACTCAAACTACTTGCACTTAGCTACTTCTACAATACATTTTTCTTTATTTATACTTTTACAAACCCTTACAATAAGTCCTAAACATGGGGAAAACCCATGGGCCGACATCCCATAAACTCGTTACAAAACCCTAACCCAAAATTAGGTGAGATCTGCGATCTCAACTCCGTCAGGCTCTCCTACTTTGATCAGTGTATCGAATTCCAAAAGTGGGTCAAACTGACCAAAGTTTCCCCAATACTTGTTCAAGGGCCAACAAGCCCCCAAAACTCACCTTTGACTCGTCCCAAGTCACTCAGGTTCAGAAAATGCTACTTCAAAATCATCGATATTAACTCGAGCTACTTCGACTTGCTACCTCATCTGAGCCTCCTCCTCAGCGAGCTCCTGGACTATCTGATCTGTAATAGGCCCTTCCATTCATTGTTCTACTGTTGTGACTACTTGATATAACTATGATCCTTGGTTTTCGATCTCCTCAAACACCTTGCAAGCTTCGTCCTGCATAGGTTGTAGCTTCTACGTTACTTCCATCTCCTTACCCTGGAGGGTAGTGATCTATTTTTGTACTGTGCATTGCTCCTGGGATCTCTTCATCCTTTCCACTGTCATGAGCAGCTTCATCTTCGCCTGCAAGGAAAATGCATGTTATTGCATCTCCCGTATAGAGGCTACCTTGTAACCTCACTTTCCTTTTTGTACCTCTCCATAAGCTTATTTGATGTGTTGTGCTAACGAATGGTCTGAAGCCTTCCTTGGATAAAATTATTGAGGGTCATGACCCTTCACACTTAAACCTGTGATCTGGTGCATCAACACTGGATCCACAGTAATCCTTCTATCGAGCCATATATATCCTCCATGATAGCATGACAGAAGGAGTTTAACGCAAGATTTAACCTCCTGGTGGAGGCCAAAATGCGGGATCTTCATCACGTTTAACACGATGGAATATGCCAACCCCTTAATCCATGGTTGTGAGACGAGGCAAGGTTTCTTTCTGGTTGTCTTTGTTAAGTAGCGGTGGGGAGCTAACATGGCGTAGTTCTTCCGGTCTCCTAAGTTGAATTCGTTATTCTTCAACAATGGGATCTGTCCTAACTGACTCCCGACTATGCGAATTCCTTTCAAAATGTACGCAGTGAACACGGAGAACTTAAAATCTCGAGGGATACTATCACGGTTAACAGTGTCAGCCAGAGGTGCAATATACTCAGGCACGATCGATAGGATTTGCTTCACGTTCGCCAGATCACCGTGGTGCTTGCTTCTCTGTTCAGTTATGGGGTTGACATGGGTGGAACGACGTCCAGTCGAAGGGGAAGCCTGCAATCCCCTAGTCGACAACACATGTATACCTTCAGATATCGTTCTGTCAACCATTAGCTTCTTAATAACTTCCTCGACAGACTTCTCCAATTCGCTAGGTTCGCCCGACATTATGGATTTTAACAGACAGGTGGGGTAGACAAACGGACAGGCGGGGTCTAGTTTCAGATATCACAGCTCGACACTTGGACAATTCTCTTCTTAGCTCAGTCAATCACGAGTATAAAAACTTGGTCCCAGCGTAACGACCGACAAGTTAAATAAGCGATTTATCACGATGGATCTTCCAATGGCCAGGAAATTATTCCATCAATGTAAATCTATCCATTATGGCACGGTCTCAACATCCAAAATCGGTCCATATGCCCATATAGGTGTTTTCTAATCATTCTGGAGCATCATTCTAACAGTCGGGGTGCCTCCAACGGTCATATAACTTCGTCGGGGCGAAGTTCAATTCTACGCAGACCTGTTGTTCCAGCAAGGTTCAAATCGTGGGAGCTTGCCTCCTGCGAGGTTCCAGTCTGCAAAGTCTTCCATCTGGTTTCTCTAACGTCTTGTAGCTTTTCCAACTTATCTTTCTTTTTATTGAGCTTCCTTGCCCTCTTTCCTGTTATCTGAGTCTCTCTAACTGTTTCCGGAATCCTCTTTCCATTTTTATTCTTATCTTCCTCTAGCGTAGTGGCTTCGCACTGTTGAGGTTCCCTCAAGGATTATGAAGTTAATATCCCTTTTATTAACACTTCATGAGTGGGCATACTTCTTTCTTGAATAGATAGGTTCTTCAAGCCTTCTTGGATTATTTCAAACTTGATAGCTAATTATCTTCCTTTATGTCCCTCCTGTGTTGTTACTTTGTTCTATTCCTTAGCCTTATCCTCGCGTTCTTCTATTAGTCGGTCTATTTTCCTAGCTATGAAATCCCTTAATTCTTGCTTTTTCTTTTATGTATCTTCTTCCTCTGCTTGTCTTCTGATCTTATCCTTCTCAATCCAAGGCTTACCTAGAAATAGTGCGAAAGGAGCATTGTCCCCAACAAACCTAATGACTTCAAATTCTTCTTCAGTCAATGTTCCATGAACAATAATAGGTACAGTAGTAACTCTTCCACATAAGGTTATCATATTTCCCTTAAACAAGCCTATCCTTCCCAACGAAGGTACCACAGTAGGCTTTCCCAAAATTTCTCAAGTTTCTTTTGTCATAATATTCACTTGTGTTTCTTCATCCAAGGCACAGTCTATGTCGAAGTCTTTTATTCTTGCACTTATGCATTGTTTTGCTTTCAGAATTTCTGGTAAACTAGCATCTTTATGAACATCCATCATTTCTTTTAGTTGTAATAACATAGTCTAAAATTCCTCTTATCTTTTATCTTTATGACTTTCTAACATACCCTTAGTCTCTTGACTCTTTTCATATTTCTCTTGTCTCATGTTCATCCCTTCAACTTTAGCAATAATCCTTGGACAATCCTCAACCTCATGACCAACAACCTTACAACAAAGACAAATAGGGCCTACCTCAAGACATTCCTTAGCAAGATGTCTCGGCCTTCTGCAATTATAACACAATTTCAATCCTCTTTTTCTTTTAAATGTTCCCCAACCTTCTCTGTACTACTCATCTCCCCTAGGATCATAGTGTTGGACCTGCAATCTGCAAAAATTCTTTCTAGGTTCCTGCATCCACTTATTAGTCCAAAAACTCTTTCTATGCATAGGAATAATATATGTTTCTTCATTTCCATTAAATTTAGTCAAATCAACTCTTTCTTTCAACTGTGCCCTATCCTTTAGACTAGAATAGAATATACTAAACATACTTAAGTTCATGCTTTCAAAAAAAAAATATTCACTTATCTTTATCTTGCCAAAGCACAAAGCTTGCTTCTTTAGGATATTACCTCTTTTCTTCAGATCAGCTTACTTTCTTAGCACAAAGCTCCGCAAGTCAAGTAGAGTATTGTGCACTTCAGCAGCAGATATATGCATAGAGCTTCTATTTTTCTTTACTTTAGTTCCCAAAAATCACAATTTCAGGTCCCAGCAACATAACCATTTTTTGGCACAGGGGCAGACCCAGGGTTCGACGCTTAACAGCACACCAACAAAACCCCGAATACCGTCCCTTTTGGAAACACCTACAAAGTAGGAGAAGTCTCACCTGAGGTAGAAGCAAGGGGGTTACAAGACGCAGGTGTCTGTAACCAGGCTAGGATACGAATCTGTGATAAGAGTACTTCACAGAATATTCTTTTAACTCTTAGGAAGTGACATGAATTAGTTTATTAACCCTATTAACACCGCAGAACATAACCAAAGACAGATCGACACAGTAACAAAAAATGACAATATACCCTCATCACTTAGAACTTAGTATTATAAGTTAAATCTAGAATTCATTTACTCCTTAACATAAGCAAAGTATTTAAACAACAAAAGATCTGTCTATTATACATCATAATCAAAGCACTAAGCAGATTCATAACAGAAATAACACAGCACAAAGCACACCATGAGACACCAGATATACGTGGTTCACCCCAAGGTGGGGCTACGTCCACAAACCACTTCACCTCTTTATTATTCACCAAGATCTTACATTCATTCACTCCTTTGCACTAAGACACAGAGTCGAGCTTCGCACAAGCCTGAAGATCTGTGCACTAAGCACTATATCCTCCTTCCAAAACTAGGTCAATGCACAGAGCCAACTCTCTATCGAGCACAACTCCTTAACGCACATACTTTCCTTTGCACAAAGAAACTCGAACTACTTTCACTTAGTTGCTTCTACAATACATTCTTATTTATTTATACTTTTACAAATGCTTACAATAAGGCCTAAACATGGGGGAAACCCATGGGTCGACATCCCATAAACCCGTTACAAAACCCTAACCCAAAATTAGGTGAGATCCATGATCTTAGCTCCGCCGAGTGCTCCTACTTTGATCAGTGTGTCGAAGTCCAAAAGTGGGCCAAACTGACCAAAGTTTCCCCAAAAATTGGTCGAGGGCCAACACCATGCAATAAACTAGTCCTCCTCAAGATAAACTAATTGTGACAATATCTCCTCTATCACGCCAATATCAGAGAGCTCAGTGATTGTTGCAATGCGCGGGCTAGGTAGAATGAACTCCATTGGCATCACTACTTCATGTCCATAGACCAACCGGAACAGTGTCTATCCTAACAGCTTCTTACTTGTATTTATGTAATCCCATAGCATTGCAGGGACTCGTAAGTCCCAATTATCTCGCCCTACATTACATATCTTTGTTAAATAACTCTCCAATATCTTATTAAAATCTTCCATTGTGCCATTGTCCTGAGGGTGATATGGTGTACTCTTTTTATGATGAATTTGAAACTCCTCGGTCAATGCAGAAATTGTTCTATTCAGAAAGTGCATACCTTGATCACTAAGTAACATGTGCGGACATACAAACCCCGTGACTACCTTCTCAAATAAAAACCATGCAGCAGTCTCTGCAGTACAATCGATAACTGGTGTTGCTTCCACCCACCTTGTCAAGTATTTTGTCGCAGTGATGATGTATCGTTCCCTTGATCTCCTTTCTTGTGGATTGATCGGTCCTACAAATTCAATGGCCCACTTATCAAATGCTTGCATCATAAAGTGTGGATTTAACGAAATTTCATATCTCCTAGATGGTTTACCCACTCTTTGACATACGTCGCAGGACTGACAATACTCCTTTGCATCTTTGTGTAGTGTAGGCCACGAAATCCCTGCGCTTAAAATATTTTGTGTCATTGCTTTACCTACGTAATGTCCTCCAACAATTCCATCATGTGCTTCCTCTAATATCATCGACCTTTCATGTTCCAATACACAACGCCTCAATATTCCATCTACCCCTAACTTATACAAGTTCCCTGCAGTCAACTGATAATTTGTTTCTTTCAATAGCAATTGTTTCTTCTGTGCAACCATCATCTCGGAGGGGGGCATGCGTGTACTTAGAAATTCCATAATGTCTTCAAGGTAATCATCCACCATCCTTACTACAAATAACTGCACATTTGGGAAATTATCATCTAAGTTACCTGCATCCTCTCCTGTCAATATGCGCAAGAAATGATTTGGTCCTCCATTCAGCTTTCCTAGTTTTACTATAACCTTAAAGTCGTATTCTTGAAATAGTAACAGTCATCTGCATATTCTTCCTCCTAATATGGGCTTGTTGAGTAAGTACTTTAATGCAGAATGGTATGTATACATCTTGAAGTGGGACCCCAATAAGTAGTGCATGAACTTCTATAGAACATAGACCATTTCTAATCCTTGTTGTTTTGTAGTGGTATAGTTATTTTCAGATGTAGACAATTTCCTACTTGCAAACGCAATTGGATGATCGATGTCCCCTTCCCTGGGTTGTGACAGTATTGTTCCCAATGCTATGGATGATGCATCTACATATACATGGAAATACTTGTTCCACTCTGGAAATATCAAAATGGGTGTGGTTACCATTTTTTGTTTAATAGTGTCCAGCCCCTTCTGGAAGTCCTCATTCCATTGAAACTTGGCTTCCTTCTTTAGTAGCTTTTCCATGGATGTTGTAATCTGCGCATATCCATAGATAAATTTCCTGTAATAACTTGTATGACCCCAAGTTTCCCTTAGTTGTCTGACTAATGTCAGAGGTTCCAAGCCCATAATTATTACGATCTTGGTTGGATCAACCAATAGTCCTTGTTTGCATACTACATGTCATAGTATAATTCCAAATGGTGCACAAAATATACACTTCTTTAAGTTCGGTGAAATATGACAGTGCCTACATCGATCTAACATGAGTCGAAGAAATTCGATATGATCTTGTAGTAAACTAAACACTTTTTAATCATCCAAGTAAACTTCCATAAATTTATGGATGAATTATTTGAATGCTTCCACTACTACTCTAGAAAACATCGCAAGGCCATTCTTTAATCCAAATGGAATCACTGTATACTAATAATTGCCCCACTCCGTCGCAAAAGTGGTTTTGTGTCTATCTTCCTGCGCAATTCTTATCTGATGGTACCCAAAGAATCCATCTATAAATGAATAAGTTTATTGACCTCCTACATTCTCCAGTACTTCATCCGTGAATGGTGTTGGGAATGGATCATGTAAGCATGTGTCATTTTGTTTCCTCATATCCACGCAAATCCTAATTTCTCTTGTCTTGTTTTTTTGTACCACCATTGGGATAATCCACTCGGATTCTTCTACTAGTTCAATGATTCCTGCATCTAACATCATGTCTATTTCAGCCTTGACCTTCTCCTTGTACCTCAGGTTTAACCTATAAGGTCTTTGTCATATTGGCTTAGCTCCAGGTTTTAGTGGGATCTTCATCTCGCCTAAGTCGCCTTCTATCCCCTTCATCTATGAGAATGTGGTTGGAAATAAATCTTGATATTCCCGTAATAATTCTGTAACCCTCTCAATTGTCTCATCATTCCAATAATATCCTATCTACGCAAACTTAGGATTCTTCGTTGCCCAGAACACACGCAGTTGGCGGATGCAAGCTATGGCCCTCCTGCTGTGTGTGTTCCTTCTATCTCAAGTATTTGTACATTCCTGTGATCTTTGTCCTCGTATTCTTCCTTCGTTTCATTATAGAATTCCAATAGCTTCTGGACCATTATATTTTTTTTATGTGCGCTACATATGGGTGCTACTTCCATCATCTCCACTTCTAAGAAGATATGTTTGTGAATTGCATGTAGTGTTTCCTGTATGGAAGGAGATTCATGTTCAAATGTGAACATGAATTTAAATCATCAGACCAATTCTTTCCATCTTGTTGTCTCCCTGCACATCTCCAATTCTAAATACCAATTCTTCGGGATGGTCTCCAACGTGTCTATGAATCTGTGTATCCACTCTACTACTGGTATTGAGCGCCATAAGGCCCTACAGTTTTCCATGTAACCTTCTGGGTCACTCTCTCCTGTGTATTTCTATGCATTTTCTTATTCCTCTGATCCAAATCATATATGCATTAGTCTATTGCATTGTGCTCAGTATTTCATTCCCCTTCTATGCGCAGCCCACCATCTAGCTGGAGTTTCTTTTAATACGACATTCAGAGCCAACAACCTTTGTTGTTCGGGAACTTGTAACTCAAATTATTTTATAAATATGTCAATCTCAGTTATTCCATCGTACTTGGGTGGTTCACATAGCTCTGTTCCAATCCAGTACAAATATCGGTTTATCCACGCACATCGTCTAGTTGACACCTCATGCATTCTATGCTACCAATTCTCTAGACTGTCTTTTGAATATGATGTGCATGAATTGATACTTCTCCAACTCAATGCACCATCCATTGTCAGATTTACATAATCCCTTATACGCACGGTCAGATTGTACAATTTGTCAATGTCCTTCCCTCTTGTTGGATATGTGTATCGATGCCCTTCTCATGGGTCCAGAGGTGCAGTAACTTTAAGAACCCCAACCTCGAATATCGTCTCCATATTTTTCAAGTTAATAATTTCTTGGTTATAGAATGCCCATTCCAATCCCATTAGTGTTGGATACGGTTGAATATCATCTACTATCTCAATAAATTCAAAGTATTCCATGTTGCTCACCCCATCTATGTTCACAAACACTCATGTCAGTTGCCCAATCGAGACTATCTTATACTGATTCGCGAGCCTCAACTAAATAGGGGACCATACTAGCTCAATTTCTCCCATCATTGCCCATGTCCTCTTAGATATCACATTCACATCAGATTCTAAGTCCAAAATAACATTATCCACATCATACTCTCCAATCTGCACATTGAACCTGAACTCTTCATTGGTTCTCTTCATGCGCAGTACCTGGTTTACCATTCTTTGTGCAATAGGGGTGTCCCTTCCTTTTGTGCAGTGATCAATCATGTTATATAGCATACTTAGTGCAGTTCTATCTTTCATTAGTTCTACACAACTCTTTAAGAACTATGTAATTGTACTTACCTATGCACTTGACTTCTCTGGTACAGATTTATCTTCTATATGAGGAAGCGATGATGTTGATGCTCCCCCATTTGGTCTAAGTATTTCCTTTCTGGCGCTCTGATATGCCTCTTTCTCTTGTTGCAGATCGAATTTTGGTATAGGCCCTGTTGACTTCCTTACCCACTGCTCTGTATGGTTTCCTCAAGTTTCCATATCAGTGCATTTTCTAGCCCCTCCACGCATAACGAATACTAATTTTGGTTCTTCATTGCGTCTTTCGGTTGATATCATATGCACATTCTGATTCGCGGTCTAATTTGGGTTTCCTCTAGCCTACCATTTCACAACTAGTTGGGGATAGTCCTCTATCGAGTGATCCAATGCTCTACGATATGTGCACATCGTACACATATTCTGGCAATCGCAGGCCAAGTTTCTAGGTTGATTATAGTTATAACAGATAATCGTTCTGCGTCCTCCTCTACCCTGGCCTCTACCAAAGTTTCCTTTGTTCCCCTTATTGAAACCTCTCTAAATGTTATAATGTGCAGCACCTCCCTCTATAAAGGTTTTCTCTTCTTGAATCTAGTACATATCCGATGTGTGCTCCCTTAGTAGTTCAAATGCGTGAAAATCCTTCTCTTCATGTCTTATCGACTTGAAAAAATTTCAAAACCAGTTCGTGGGTGTACTATGATACTTATGTAGCAATGGACACTCAGTGGGGTGATGACCCCATTTCTTACATATCT
>JZKD02S1974138.1:385643-412865 GCA_000966675.3 Picea glauca | reverse complement strand
CATGGTCCTAAGATCCGTCGATCTCTTATATGACTTTCCATATCGCAATTCGGAGACTTGGATGATGAAGATTCTTGGAGTCGTTGCATTTCGAACTCCCGAGTACCGAAACACCAAAAGGATCTATACCGTTGGATCAGGGGAGGCCTACGGCCGTGGATCTGCCTTTGGGGGGAAACTTTGGAGGCCTGGAAAGTTTCGGGGGTTGGAATGGGGAAAGGTAGGAGTCATGTATCGCGATTTCCCAAATCGCGAAAAGCCGTTAAGCTCTTGCTTGGCTTAAGCACGTGGGCACAGTACAGGGTCACGTAGACAAGTCCCCAAGAGAGAAACTTGCCCCTCGATAGCCCCGTCAGGGTTCAGTGTTTCGTTGTCTCACGCTTCAGGGTTTGCAATGTCGAGAGACTCGACATTCTGGTAGCACCGAGTCACAAAGTGCAAAAAGATGCCGTGCTGATTCGGCTCATAATCGTGAACTATAATCACATGGAGGTGGAAAAAGGAAAGAGCTAGCATGTGCTAAGCCCCGTAGGACTTTGGGGATTCCAACTGTTGAGGAATCAATGAAAAAGTCTGATTTTCATCAGTGGGTGTGTGACATCTGGTGAATCAATCACCATCAACAGCAATAGAATGCAAAATTTCTAAGGTGGTATGGACAGGTCACCCTTGTAATTATTCTAATCTTAAAAAATTTGGTTGGGATTCCTATGCTCTAATTCTGAAACATCAGCATTCTAAATTAGATCCAAAATCAAAAAGGCTTATATTTGTTGGATATGGTGATGGTATTAAGAGGTACAGGTTGTGGGATCCTACTTCCCACAAGACCACCATTAACAGAGATTTAATATTTGATTAATCATCTCTCATCAAATCAAATGTAGATGTTCAAATGAAATAGGAAGAAGCACCAAAGTATCAGCAAATTCAGTTTGAAACTAATGAAGGTGAACATGAACAAGTTTCAGAAGATGTTCATGAAGAGTCTCATGTAACAAAGGAAGACATGGTTGATGATGGCAGTCAACAGATTGTGTATGAGCCACAAACTTCCCTAAGGAGGTCTACACGGGTCATAAACCCTCCAAGAAGGTATGATGATTTTGTTTCATCAGTTTCTTTAAGTACTAATGATGATGAACCTTCATGCTATCAGGAAGCTGTGAAGGGTTCAAATAGCGATAAATGGAAAGAAGTGATGAAGGATGAAATGAAAGCATTAGAGAGGAATGCCACATGGGACCTGGTAGAACTTCCAAGAAACAGAAAAACTTTAGGTTGCAAGTGGGTCTACAAGCTAAAGAAGGGTGTTGATGATGAGGTGGAAAGGTACAAGGCAAGGCAGGTTGCGAAAGGATATTCTCAAAAATAAGGTATTGACTTTCATGAGATTTTTTCACTAGTTGTAAAGATTGTTTCAATTCGAATTGTGTTAGCATTAGTTGCATTGCTTGATTTGGAGTTGGAGCAACTAGATGTTAAGACTGCTTTCTTACATGGATATTTGGATGAAGAAATTTACATAGAACAACCGAAAGGGTTCATTTAGAATTGCAGCAAGAAATTTGTTTGCAGGCTCAAAAAATTATTGTATGGTCTGAGGTAGTCGCCCAGACAATGGTACAAGAAATTTGACGCTTTCATGGTGAGCCAGAATTATACAAGGAGTGAGTATGATCATTGTGTCTACTTTAAGAAATTGAATAATGGCATATTCATTATCTTAGTATTGTATGTTGATGATATGATTTTAGCAAGCAAAAGAATAACTGAGATCGATAGGTTAATGGCTCAAATGGCTAGGACGTTCAATATGAAAGATCTAGGAGCAGCAAGGCAGATTTTGGGCATGGAGATATTCAGAGACAGAAGGAATGGTAAGCTTTGGTTGTCACAACAGAAGTATGTTGAGAAGCTACTTTTGAGGCTTGGTATGAACGATGTGAAACTAGTTTTAGTCCCTTTGGCTTCCCATTTTAAGTTTTCTTCAAGTTTATGTCCTAGTACAAAAGAAGAAAAGGAATATATGTCTCGAATACCATATGCTAATGCAGTAGGAAGTCTAATGTATGTGATGGTTAGTAAAAGGCCATACATTTCACATACAGTTGGGGTTATCAACAGGTTTATGGAAAATCCAGGTAAAGAGCATTGGGCAGCAGTGAAATGGGTGCTTCTATATCTAAGGGGCACAAGTGATTATTGTATCACCTATAACAATGATTGTGAATCAATCTGTGGATATGTTGATTCTGATTTTGTAGGTGATTTGGACAAGAGAAGGTTGACTTCAGGGTATGTCTTTACTCTTACAGGTGGAGCTATTAGTTGGATGTCAAAGCTACAGAACATTTTCAATTTATCCACTACAGAAGCAGAATATGTAGTTGCTTCACATGCTTGCAAAGAGGCGGTTTGGTTGAAAGGTTTGTTTGGTGAATTTGGAAGGATGCAGGACAAAGTAAAGTTACTTTGTGATAGTCAAAGTGTTATTCACTTGGCTAAGAATCCAGCCTACCACAGTAAAACAAAACATATACCTATCAAGTACCATTTTGTAAGACAGGCCATCGATGAAGGTGGAGTCTCTCTTGAGAAAGTGCATACAAAAGAGAACTGCGCAAACATATTCACAAAACCAGTACTGTTAGAGAAGCTACGATGGTGCTTGGCTTCTCTCGGCTTGCAAAAAAGGTGATGAAAAAAAGGAGGAGCAAGGTATCAGGTTAATTGTTGTCAAGGTAGAGATTGTTGGAAACGGTGACAACGAATTCTTCCATGAATAGGATTCCAGATCCTATAATCCAGCATTGGTTGTAACCAATACGACCAAGTTAGAATATGGATGAATTTCCATTTAATAATCAGTTTCTAATGTACATTGCTATAAATTGATGTATGCCCGTAGAGGCTGAGGTGAGAGAGATGAGTGTGAGCCTATTGTAATCTCCATTAGCTGAATAATAAGACAACTGATACCTATGCTTGGTGGATGTAGCCCAACGTTTGGGTGAACCACGTAAATTGATGTGTTTCTTGTCTTCATTTTTATTGATTGTCTTATGTGATATTTGTATTTCCGCATTTGTAAATTTAACAGGATCAACTTCCCTAAAAATAGTTCATTTTCTTCTTGAATAAAATAAATATCATCTCGGCATCCAATTATGTTTGTTCAACATTTTACCCACGAGTAAGGTAAACCAAATGTTTGAAGTACACGAAACTAATATTTAAATTTTTCTAGAAACCATTAATTTTGGATGATTGTGAAGGGAGAGGAGCGAACTGATATTTTTGGAGCAAACGCAAGCTAGGGTTTTCAACAGCCGCGGCCATAGCAGAGGGAAGCATGAGCACCAAAGGAGGGGGTAAGGGTACCCCCTCATACAAATAGGTAGTGGTAGATAGAGGGAAAGGGCCAAGGAGCATTTTTTTCAAGCCACCAACGACAGGCACCTCGGGATCTGACCCTGGAATGGGTCGGGAAAGGGACAAAGGAAAAAGCGAATGCATGGAAGAGGAAACCAGAGAAACTCATAACGAGAAGCAAGACACAACGAAGACCCACCAGGCAGAAGGGTGTAACCCATGCAAACGTAAATCAACACTGATACCCAAGGTGGTACTGGAGGATCCACAGACGCAACTCTACAGGGATCAGATGAAGGTGCATGCACTAATATGAAAATTTATGGGCTTGTGGCCCAACGAAAGAGCATTGCGCAACTGGATAAAATATCATTGGAATCCAAATGGGGAAGTGGAGCTTCACCTGGGCTCAAAAGGTTTCTTCACAGCAGTCTTCATAAACCTGGAGGACAGAGATAGAATTTTTTAAGGAGGTCCACACTTCCATGCCTCAACAGGACTGTACATGCAGCCATGGAAGGAGAATTTCTCCCCAAAAAAAGAGACCTTCAAAAAGGTATCGGTCTGGCTGAGACTCTACTCCTTACCCTTAGACTACTAGTTACCCTCTACTTTTGAAGCAATAGGGAATAAACTGTGGAAATATATAAATACCGTAGAAGCCACCCTGAAAGGGAGATACACATCTTACGCAAGAATATGTATAGAGATGGATGTGTCAGGAGCTCTCCCAGAAGCCATATGCCTCGAATTCAAGGATGAGGAATGGATCCAAAACATCGATTATGAACAGATCCCCTTCCGATGTAGAAGATGCCATGAACATGGTCATTTGATCATGGAATTCCCTCTCAATAAGAAGCAGGAAACAGAAAAACCCAAACCACAACAGGATGAGGAAGGGTTTGTTAAACCAAACCCTAGAAGCAGAGCCAACAAAAAACATATCAAATCCCAAGCAGAGAATACTCCATATATCCATATTAACCCAGAAGGAAGGGATAAAACCAACCAAGGGGCAGAATCCAGGAAGGATACGGAAAAAGCACAGGAAGTCCGAGAACGAACACCAAACGAGTCCACCGACAGACCAAGCAACCAAAAGGAACAAGGAAGCTACCCAACTCCGATGGAAGGGGAAATCATAGATGACAATACCCCCATGAAATACGCAGAAGGAGAGGTGGAAATGACACCAAGCGAAGTAGGTATAGAATATCCAGAACTCAGAGACCTGGTGGAGAGGGAAGGAATAGATCTCACGAACATACTGGAGCAATGGAAAAGACAGGGAGTAGACAATGTACCAACTGAGCAACTTGACCACATCCAATACTTGTTCCTCCTAAGGGAGGAAGCCAAAGCCAGAGGACTAAAGCGCACACATGGGGAGATTGGAAACCTCGGAGTGAAAGCAGGCGAGGGACAACCACAGCTCTCACCCAAGAAAACGCAGAGGAAAAAAGGAAGGAAATTTAATAGCGTAGCCCTGCAGAAGATTGGAGTGTTACTGATAAACTCGGGTAAGATAAAAAAAACTCTTCCCCAACTCCCCCCCTCAAGTTTAAAATGAAGGTCATAACTTGGAATATAAGAGGCCTAAACAGCCCAAGAAAGAAATGAATCCTTAGAAGTAGACTAAAACAGGAGCAACCATATCTCTGCTTTATTCAAGAAATCAAGTGCAATACAGACAGAATGGAAACAATAAGTCAACAACATTGGTGCAAGTACAATATGGTTCCTATTGGAAGCCACCAAATGGTAGGAGGTATCCTCACCCTGTGGAACCCACAAGTACTAAGCCTAATAGCTGCGGAAGCGACAAGGAATACCCTTACAGTCCGCATGAAACTCATAGGGAACATAGAGGAAATTTTGTGCACTAATGTGTATGGACCTCAGGTGTTGGAGGATAGGCGTGGAATGCTAAGAGACCTAGAGGATCTCAAAAACCGAGCCAAAAACCTCCACTGGATCCTAGCTAGGGATTTCAACATCATCATGTCACTTGTGGAAAAAAAAAGGAGGTACAAGAAGATTGGATAGAGATGCGGAGGAGTTCTCAAAATTCATAGACACAGCGGAGATGGTTGATTTGAAAACCAATAATGGTCAGTTCACCTGTAACAATAAGTGAATGAGCCAGCATCAGGTCGCAACAAGACTCGACAGATTCCTAGTGTCAGAACCAATCATAATGCAGGGGCTAACCCTAGACTGCAACATTCTCCCATGGGGGGGATCTGATCACTGGCCAGTACAACTAGAAGTCGGCTTCCAAACCACACCAAAAACCCAACCCTTCAGATTTGAGAAATTCTGGATGGAACACCCGACGTTCAAAGAAAAGATCAAACAGTGGTGGTGGGAAGAGAAACCAGAGCAAGGGACAAGGATGTTCCAACTCTACAAGAAACTAAAACATATCAAATATAGTCTCAAGGAGTGGAACAAGGACACCTTTGGGAATATGAACCAAGAGAAGAACAGAATTGAAGAAAAAAATGAAAAAGCTCCAGGAAACCTGCATTTTGGAGAGCTACAATGAGGAGCGGAAAAAGGAGGAGATACAAATGACCCAGGATTGGGATGAATGGTGCAAGAAAGAAGAAACTATTTGGAAAAAAAAGTCTCGAATCAGATGGATAAAGGAAGGAGAAACGAACACCAAGTTTTTTCATAGAACAACCATGGCCAGAAGAGCCCACAACAAAATCTTGAAGATAAGGGACCAGAATGGCATAGAAAGAGAATCCCATAAGGAGATCAAAACAAATCTGGTAAACCACTTCCACGGGATAGCCCGGGAACCCAACCAAGATACAACGGAGGCCATACAAAAGGTAATCCAGCATATCCCTCACCTGGTAACAAATGAACAAAACTGCAACCTGATCAAACCCACTGTAGAGGAGGAAATAGACCAAGTACTCCAGGAAATGCCCAATGGAAAAGCCCCAAGCCCAGATGGTTTCACAATGGAGTTCTTCAAAGCCTGCTGGGAAATCATCAAACATGACGTCTACAGGGTAGTGGAAGACTCTTGAATGTCAGCCTCCATCCTAAAAGCACTAAATGCTACGTTGATTACACTCATCCCCAAAGAAAATGAAGCTAAAACCCTTGGTCGTTATAGACCTATAGCACTATGCAATGTGGTGTATAAGATAATTTCCAAGGTTATAGAAAATAGATTGAAACCACTCCTACCCACACTGGTCTGACAAGAGCAGGCAGGTTTCGTGGAAGGAAGGCAAATAATGGACAATATTATCCATGCCCACAAACTTATCCACACCCTAAAGCTGCAAAAAAGATGAGGAATGATAATACAATTGGACCTAGCGAAGGCTTATGAAAAAATCAGCTGGCACTATATGGTCAAGACCCTGGAAGCTTTCGGTTTCACCTAGCACTGGATCAAATGGATTGTCAACCTAGTCTTCACAACAAGCTTCTCACTACTAATAAATGGAGCCCCTGCCAAACCTTACTGGCCCACGAGAGGCATCAGGCAAGGAGACCCGTTGTCCCCCTTCATTTTCATCTTAATGATGGAAGGAGTCGAAGCATAAAAAGCGCAACCGCAATAGGTGAAATAAAAGGTATCAAACCCTATGAGAATTGCACAACTTCTACACACCAACAGTTCGTGGATGATACCTTACTACATGGAACGCCCATGGTCAAGGAAGCGAAAGCCTACAAATGAATCTTAGATGATTTTGGGGAAGCCTCGGGGGCAGATATAAATCAGTCCAAATCTATGATCTTCTTCTTTAATACCAACCCTGCTATCCAAAGGAATTTGGCCAACATCTTGGGCTTTGAACGTAAAACCCTGCCAGCCAAGTACTTGGGCATCTCCTTGATAGATAAAGCCTACAATTTGTCAACCTAGGAAGGAATAGTCAACAATCTACAAGACCGGATAAAAAACTGAACGTACAGGTCCCTCAACTTAGCCGAAAGACTTACCCTAACCAAGTTGGTTCTGCAAGCTATCCCAACTTTTATGATGTCAGTCTTCCCTGCCCCCAAGGGGATTATACAAAAACTAAGAACCATACAAAGGGAACTCTTGTGGTGAGGAGCATAAATAAGGAAAAAATGGGCATTGGTGGCTTGGGAGAAAGTATGTAAGCCAAAAAGCAAAGGAGGCATGGGACTACACGACCCGCAAGTGACCAACGAAACCTACGGAGCGAAACTCTGGTGGCGATGGGTTAAAGAAACGACCACGCCATGGGTTAACCTTTGTAAGGAAAAGTATGCCCCGGACACTAATGATTGGGACAAAATCCGCTTCAGCAGCACCAAGCAAGGTTCTGCCATCTGGAACTTAGCCTGGCACAACAAGACCTAGATCCAGACACACAGCTTTTGGGAAATAAGGAATGGTAGAACCGCTCAATTCTAGGAAGATGCCTAGCAACAGGAACCCAAAATGGAAAAACCTGGCCAGGAGGAACTACAACAGGAGCTGATGGAGCAAGGCAAAACCCAAGTCTACCATTATTGGAAACAAGAAACAGACCGCAACAAATGGAGAATCTAGAACACTCTCACTCGACAGACAAGAGACCAGACCGCAGCAGCAGTAAAAGAGGTGGAAGAGGAATTGGGGAGACGGAAAATAGAAGTCACGGATGGCAGGGACCAACTGATATGGGGGCTCAAAGCAGGCGGGGAATTCAACCTTAAATAGTTACGCTACTACATAGCAAACCAGAACCAAGAAGACATGACGCAACAATGGGACAAGCTCTGGAACAGCCCCCAATGGCCAAAAATAAAAATCTTCTAGTGGCTACTACTACACAACCGAATCCTAACTTGAGAAAATTTAAAGAAGTGAGGTTTCATAGGCCCCTCAAGATGTCACCTATGTGAAGAAAAAGAGGAAACAACGAACCATCTTCTGGATGAATGTCCCTACACAGCAGAAGTATGGGACTGGGCGGAAGGCACCTTCCGATAGTCTAATAGGGTCAAAGGTAATATTGCCGCAAATATAACCACATGGAAGGAAAACTGTAGCGAAAACGAAGAGGTGAACCTCTGTTGCACCCTCATCCCCGGCATGATCATCTGGGAAATATGGAAGGAACGGAATAGGCGCATCTTCAGGAACCAAAGCTGGACGAATGGAAAGATCAAGGAAACAGTTAGAGCTATGACAAGAGAAACGGTACAGAGCCGCAACTACCAAATAGGAGGAGCGCAACCCACAGACCAGGATCTCAAAATCCTAGAGGGATTTCAACTGAAAAGAGGACATAACCCCAGGTAGGTGAGACAGTTGCCGCAACTACAAGTAGGTGAGAGCAACTAGAAACCGCCACCAGAGGGATCCCTCAAGCTAAATTTCGACAGGGTGTCGAAGGGTAACCCAGGATGGACATGGGCGGGGGGAGTAATAAGGGACGATCAAGGAAAAATTATCCGACTGTACACTGGGAGTCTGGGGAACTCAACTAACAATGCTGCGGAATTTGGAGCCCTAGAGACCGGCCTCGAGATACTACGCAGGGAAGGGATGATCAACGTAGTGGTGGAAGGAGACTCCATGATGGTCATCAACACAACAAGGAAACTCCAAAACGGCACCAAAGTGGGAAAAATCCAAAGGCATTGGCGCTTGGCGTACTCCCTATAGAAAATTCAGGAACATTTTCAAACGGGGATCACAGTTGAGTTGCGCTGGGTCCAAAGGTCAGCAAATGGCCTAGTGAATAAAATAGCTAACGAAGGGGTCGACAAGGAAGGAACAGAACTAGATTCCACATGGAATAACATCCCGGAAGGTCAGTTTCGGACAGACTGTTCCCAACTAGCGGCAAAGGACTATGATGACAGTCGAAGTACGGGCGACCACATCGAGGCTGGAGGCACGGAATTAATTGAAGGGCAAGTCAGATCCAGTCAGAATCCGATAGGCCACACTTTAAACATGAGTTACAATGCAGATCACATTCACACCATAAGAGGAGGTACAACACCACGGTCATGTCAATAGAACAAAGTACAGGGGTTGGCCGTGGGAGAACGGAAAGGGTAATCCAAAGCCGGCAAAGGAAAAAGATCAAAAGGGTAGCCCGAGGGCAGGAATGGGTACACCTCAACCAAGCACAAGTCCCAAGGGAGGAAATGATTGGCGTACAAAGTACAAGGCAAAGGATTTGTGTCGGGACGACGACAGGAATTCCAAGCACACACACTCTGAAACAGAGAAAAAGGATCAAAAGGTACACCTTTACAGGAGATCCATGATTACTGGGACAAAATCACCTCCATGGAAACCCCATAAAAACAAAAGCATCAGGGATAGTAACAAACCAGCAAGTAGCAATCAAAAAGACCAGGAAGGAGTGAATAGAGGGGGAGGAAGAAGTCACAATAGAAGCCACAGCTTCCAAACAGAGATGGTGAGAAGGAAGAACACACAGAGTAATAGGGGGCCCCAGGGGCAGGAACTCCCAACAAGCGCTCGAAAGATCACTAGGATGGAACAGGCAGCCAGAGAGGCCAAAGGCACCTTTCTTGAGCAGGAATACAAAAGGAAAGGCGTTCATCGACAGATGGGAGTGGGAAGTCAACAACAAGTGCCAGGGAAAATCCTGGGTGGAACTCATCAAGGAATCTGACGGGATAAGGGACCCAGGGGCTACACAGCCCAGGAAAACCCTTTACCACAAAACGGTGGAGGAAGGTTGGCACACAAAAATGTTGATAAGTAAGATGAGAGCTGACAAGAGCGAGACTAGCAGGGGGGAAACACGAGGCCACAAGAAGGAACACTTAGAAATTCGAAGTTGCCTCAGTAACCCGGAGGCCAACGCAAAACGAATAGAAGAGGACCAAAGGAACCAGAGCGAAAAATTGGAAGGACTGGCAGGACAATTCCAAATCTACCTTCGCTATGTCCACCACATGGATATCACACCAACAAACCGACGCGGCACGCCAGCCTACATTAGAAGGACGCGCACGGTGGAACAGAACAAGGAGAGCACGGCAAGGAAGGAAGGAGAGGAAAGCAACCCAATCCTCTTGGACTAGCGCAGCCTCACCCCAAGGTCTTTTTATCTATCAGTATATGAGCAACCCTTGTTATGCTTTCCTGGCTTATGTTTTTTCTTATGCAGTGTTTTTTCAAATGAATTTTCGGAGACTGGGTTAGTTTCCCCGAGTGGCAACCCAGGCCTCCCTCCGCCTATGTAGACAGCGCAAATTCGGGGCCCCTGACCCGGTTTCCTTTTTGGCAGATCAGGAGTTGACCCTCCGTTCTTTTTTGTACTATAATTTTCTCAATAATATAGAATCTCAACTCACTTACAAAATATATATATATATATATATATATATATTTAAATTTTTCTACCTGTCCCTTGACCCCGGTTATCTTCAACTCCAGATATTTTATTATCTCCTTCCTAGCAAGAATTCTTGATACATCTATAACTACTTTAGTTCTATCCTTGACTCTAGCTGCATTTAAGTCTTTTCTGATAATGAATTAAGAAATTTAATAGTTTGTTCGGCTTGTTCAGCTTTTTATTCAACTCCAAGTAGCATTTTCTTAATCTTGATCAGGGGATTTCATATTAGCATTGTCTCACAGTGTTGAAACAAGTCAAAATATGCTTTGAATCCTTTTATCTTTTCCATAATCTGATCCAAGGTCCTTTGTTTGGCTTCAATCAAAAGTTGTTTTCCAGTAGCTTGACCCAATGCATCATGAAGTAATTTTTCAAGACTTTCTCTAGATACCACAAGAGTTAATTTCAATTTCCTTCTCATTTATCTGTGTTTGCAAATTATTGATATGCAGATCTTTTTTGTTTCTTACTTCCTCTAGCCTAGCAATATTCTACTTATTTACAATTTCCAATTTTTGCAAACAAATGGTTAATTCTGCAATTTGTGATGTAGATTTTCCTCCTGTCCAGCAACTTCTTCATTGTTTGTAATAAATGGAATTGCAACAAGCACTATTGAGAGAGAAAAAGTCTTGTAGGCAAGCTCTTACTGTAGTTTTCTTAACTCTATTGTATATTGTTCTTGAAGTTTGATATTCTCTTTTCTAAGACCTTTAATCTCTTTTGTTAACTGTGCAGACGAAATATTTAAAGAATTATTTTCTGAAGCTAAGGAATTTCTTGCTTGATAAGTAGCCAATAACTCTTTCGACTCAGTCCATTCAGATTGAGGAATTTTCAACTTACCTTTCAAGTTTTTTTTATTTCTTGATCATTTTCATCCATGATGCTTTTGAAATTATTAGTGGATTTCTTAACATCAATGATAGATGCAACTTGACTTTCCAATTCTTTGACTTTAATAGCCTTAAACTTGTTTAATTTTCTTTCATTTCTTAATGAAAGATCAAACTTAATAACCATGGTCTTAATCTTTCTCACATTTGCAGTTGATTGAATCAATATTCTAGCAACCATATCCCTTGTTTCTCTATGCCACTCAACCATATCAATATCATTAACTTGATTTAAATCAACCTAAACTAAAGTAATTTTACATTCAGACAAATATGATCCTTTATTTATCTCTGGATGCAACACTAACAAATTAAATTTATTATTTTCATGATATGTATATGCTAAAAACCTTGTACTGGAAAGTTCTTCTTAATCATATTGAATCACCTTACTAGTTGATGCTTCCAATTATGTAGGAGTCAACTTATTCCCTAACTGATATTCAATCAGAAAATGTGAAAGTTTACTATTCAAGTTTGAAGCAATAGGAGTTGGAAAAGATGACACTATAACAACTAGTTCATATTACTTGTTTTTCTACCACTCTCCCAAAAAGAGAATTAATTTGGCCAGAGATATCCTCTTGAAGATCATCTGGTGTTTCTTCAACATTATCCTATATTTTTATTTTCTTTGTAGCATGCATGCTTGTATCAATTTTAAATCATCTCGTGTTTCGTCAACATTATCTTATATTTTTATTTTCTTTGTATCAGGCATGCTTTATCATTTTTTCCTAGCTCGCTTGAACTTCATCTATCTTGTGCTTACCAGAAACTTCTTGCCCTATTATAGATTTTTCTACTAGATTAGCTATAATCCTAGCAATTGCTTGTTTTGTATTGCTTGGCAACTTACTAGTCCCAATAATACTCCATTCTAATTTTTTTTCTCTAAAGTTGCACTTGAAGACACTTTTATCTTTACCTTAGGCTCACTTTTTCTTGTTTGATTTAGAGGAGTCATTAGCACAATCATTACATGTTTTACTTCATCAGAAGTATTTGTATTCGCCATCATTTTAATAGAATGGTTAGAATGGTGTTATAAGTAGGTAATCCTATATTCCTTCATTGTTCAGAAATAATATGATGAAATGCAGAAATAATATGATGTAGATCATATTTTCACAATTCCCCAATTTTTTTTTATCTTAGAGAAGAGATCATTTTGTTTAGAATATCAATTGTTGATCTATTTTTTATAACAAAAGAAGATATATGGGATAGAAGGATAAAAGAGGGCTTTTTACTTTTTGAAACAAAATTTTTCAAAAATGAAAATGATCAGTTGTTATTCTTTGTCTGCAATATTCTAAAGCAAATAGGTACGGGATTATGTACACAGAAAATAGATAGGGTTCAATCTCACTTCCATAAACTTCGATAATAATATACTCCTTGAATAAATACCAATCACTAGCTCTAGTGTTTGGACTCAGTTGAAGGGTTTGTTGAAAGTCATTAGGCATTCTAACTGGGATTTGACCTAAAATAATCTGAGGCCATTGATTCAGAATAAATCCTAGCAGTTATATCTTTTGGATTGTGTGATCTGCTTTATCTTTCTGGTAAGTCTAATTCCAACTTCAAATCAATTCCATTCAATTAGAAATAATGTTAATCACCATATCTGTCGAATCGATTATTTTGTGTTGGATCCGTCAGATCTAGATCTGACGATTATCTAGCGAGAATTTTCCTCTCCAAAATTATAAATCTACCATGCCAAGCAAGATGTGGTTATAAACTTGCAAGATTTTATTAAATCAAGAAACAAAAATCTTGAAAAGAAAATTCCTCTTGAATTTTAAATTTTACCAACAGTTATAATTTAATTTAATTATTTATTTTAAAATTTAAAAAATAGGTTATAACATAGTTTATGGCCGATTAGATGGCATTTCCAAAAATATATTATTGAAAAAAAAAAGACTCTCATCAAATATTATCAACAACATCATTAAAATAATCATATGTATCCTTACTTAATAGACTTGTTAATTTTTTCTAAGCATTTAGAAAAATCTACATCTCTATTATGTCTTAATAATTATGTCTTAGTGAATTGTGGATTTTAACCACTTATTACAATAACAATAACTTCAATGCATGTCTTTTATAATCTATGATGAACTTCAAAAATTTCAACCATGATGAAGGCTCGCCTTTTAGAATACTTGAGCATCACTAGCCCCATATAAGTGTTTTCCCATCATTATTTTTTATATAAAATTGATGCTAGAAGCTAATGTGATTAAGTTATCTAATGCACTTTTATTACTATGTGTTTCTTAAATAAATCTTTCCATGTCGAGAGTTTCTTCCAAAGTGTGAAAAATAGTCTAAGACTACGCTTTCTTCATAGTTTCAATTAACTATGACAAGCTCTTAGCTTTCTTCCTAAGGTTAAATATTTGATTAATATGGGCATGCCAACCAAAAGGAAACCAAATTTTATTTTTTGAAAAAATATCAATTTAATAAACATATTTAGATATCCAAATACAACTTCTATTTACAACTAGTGTTGTCTAATTGTAGATAAGGAAGTTTTTTTAACCATTAAATAAGCATGTGATGATCATATTGATGGTTAGATTTGCATCACTCTGAATATTTAGCACTATGAAGTAAATACTTAGGAAATTAAAAAGTAGACAACCAACAAAGTGAAATTGAAAGAAAACCAAAAAAAGTCTCCTTTAAATTATTTGGTGTACAAACAAAAATGCAACAAGTGTCTATTTTTTATCCATGCCATCAATTATCAATCCTAAATATTTATTGTGAGTATCATAACACTTATTTCAATGTTTCTATAACTTTATTATTCATTTGATTGCCAATTACGATGTTCTTAAAGTGCTTTAATTTAATAATGGAAACTGCAAATAACATAAAATAAAAATATTGATGATAAGTTTCCATAATTGTTAACTATATAATTATAAAAATAGTATGTAAATCCATACCGCTTTCTATGCCTTTGGTTGTATCCCTTATTTCCTTTAAATAAACAGATGTCCTGGAGACCCTCATCCTCAGCTTCTTTGAAACACGAACATTGTTGAATTCCTTTCTCCATAATTTTGCACAATATACACATGTAATCCATTTCTTTTATCCAAGGCATACTTGTAGTCTACACTTTTCAAATATTCATTTTGGCAACATTTATTTGAAATAAAATTAATGATAGAACTTGGACTCATGAGCAATTCTTTCTAAGACCTTGTATAATTGGAATTGATGGATTTATATAAAACGGTCTAGTCATGTTCTTGGTAGATTGGCCATCAATGAAGTGATTCTTAGTATTGTTTTCAATGTGTTTATGAGAATAATATCATCCTCACTAGTAAGAATCTCATCATCACTAGGAGGAATACCATCCTCAATACCACTATACTCAACATTGGTACGAAAATCAATAAGAAAATGACCACCAATTCAAATTACTACACTTGAATGAGTTCAAATTTGTTCTTCATTCATGGTTCCATCACCATCTTCATTGTCAATCTCATCACTAGAAGAGATATCAAACTCAGTAGGATAATGATCACCATCCTCACCACTATCACTAAATATATCATTAAAATCTTCACTGGGAGGAAAATCATCATCATCAACAACACTATTGGTGTCATTAAATTCCCCAATTGGAGGAAAATCGACATCATCGATGCCTTTAAATTCCCCAATTGGAGGAAAATCTTCATCAACATCATTATTATCAGTGCCTTTAAATTCTCTACTTTGAGGAGAACCTTCATTATCAATGACTTCCAATTCCCCAATTTAAGGAAAATATTCATCATTATTAATACCTTCATCATTTGAAAGATCGTCATTTTTCTCATCTACAATTATACTACCATTAAAATATTCATTAATAGGAAGATATTTGTTTACATCATCATTATTGGAACTTTTATAAAAATCCTGAATAGAAGGGATATGTGTGTCCTTGTCACTATCATCAGTGTTTCCATTAAGTCATTACTAGGAGGAAAGTTTTCATCCCCATCATTTAAACTATTATCAAAATCATAACTTGGAGGTAGTTTTTCAATATTGTCCACATCATTAATGTCTTTTTTAAAACAATGAGAAGAATGACCATCATGATTTCTCTCCTTCATTAGGGGTGCCTTAAAGTTCCTAGAAATTTGGAAGTTCTTCGTCAACACTCTTAATCTCATTACTTGCATTATAAACAAACTCCTCATTAAGTGAAAAATATAAATCTTCATTATAATTAGAGGCATTTCCATAATATTGATGAGTACTAAAAGATGATGTATGATGAAGAACATGTTGGTGTTTTAGAATTGGGAACTTCTCTACCAAATAATTCCATAATTTCTTGAACTAAGAACATAGAAAGGTACAACTATCTACCCTCTCTTATAATTTAGAGAATGAAATTTTACCTCTAGTATTTTCATGCAAAACATCATCTACATTTAAGGAAAACTCAAGAGGAGGCATTGACGAATCAAAGGTTAGTAAAGAACAAAATTTAAACCTGTAGGTTTTTTCTATTTTTTTTAACAAAATATATATAGATATATAAGTTGTCAAAACCAAAGCCTTAGAAATTTTAAATGTTTTAAGGGGTGAATCAAAGAAAATCTTAATATATAGGGAGAAAGCCCAAAAATAAAAGAAACCAAATTAAAAAAAAAAAAACTAAATAAATAATAATAATAATCATATATTAAATATTAAAAATTAAAAATAATAATAATTAATTTAAAAAAAAAAAATCGACACTAAATTTCAAAAACTAAAAAATGTTAAAAATCAAAACAAATAATTTTAAAAATGATTAATAAATATAAATAAATAAAAACCCTCCCCTAACCCCACTAAATTTCAAAAACTAAAAAATGTTAAAAATCAAAACAAATAATTTTAAAAATGATTAATAAATATAAATAAATAAAAACCCTCCCCTAACCCCCTCCCTCTCCTATAAAGAAAAATAAATAAAATCCTCTATGCCTAGTAGTTGGATCATCCTCCTTCCCTTTCTCGTGTTACTACTTTTCCTTACTCATTGTTTCATCTGCCTCCTTGAGGTGTTCAACATCATAAAATAGAATACGAACCTCATAGTCCATTTGTGCCCCAACACTTCCCCTCTCTACGTTCATTAGGTTCTTCTCAACCTTTCTCCAGTTGGCTAGGTTTTGACGCCAACTATGTCAACTAAGGAAAATGGGAGAATCCATTTTATGTTAGGTAGGTATAATCACTACTAAGGAGGATGCTAGAAATATAAACCCCCATGTTGAGCACACACTTATACTGAGTGGGGAGGGTGAATTAGTATAAGACTAATTTTTTTTTTACTGTTTTAAACATTCATCAACCATAGGAAAACAAGCATATATGAGATCTATTAACTACAGAACATGGAACACAAGATTTGTGTGGAAACCATTTTGGGAGAAAACCACAAAAATTCTCTTTATAATCCTTTGTAGGAACCAACCTACTATTACAAATATTTGTAGGCACCAACCTACTGGAGACACCAATCCTCGTAAAAACCCTGGTAGGCACCAACCTACTCTTACATATCTGCATAGACACCAATCCTTGCTGCCAAGCACCAACTTAGCAAGAGACACCAATCACTTTGCTTGAGTGGCACCAACCTTCAAGTTACAGTTTATAACATATGAATTCTTCAAAAGATGATAACATTCACATTACCTTCAATGAGTTTGTTTTATACTTCTTCCTTCACCAGGTCTAACAAAAATTTGAATTTCCAAATGAAATTCATGGTAAGTTTCACAAAGCTTGTGGTTTTTTGCCTCTTCCTAAGAACAAACTTGTACAACATGCCACATATCGAATTTTTCAAATCTGATTCTAAAATTTTTACCTAAGGTACTTTGGTACGTCTCCTCGGATCCTTGAGAATTTCATTGTCTGAAAAGTCCCAGAAAAAAGTTCTAGAGAAAAATCCAAGCTAACCTATTTGAAATTGATTTCAATACCATTCAGAAACCCTAAATTCCATAGAGTATATCTCATAAGGTATAGCGAACCAAAGTCTGGATTTTTTACCTGAGGTACTTCTATATGTCTCCTTAGATCCTTGAATAATTTCAAAGTCTGAAAAGTCCCATAAAAAAAGTTGCAGCGAAAATTCCAAACTAACCTATTTGAAACTGATTTTAGGACTATTTAGAACCCCTAACTTACATAAATCATATATCAAACATTATAGTGAACCAACATCTGAAATTTTAACCACAGCTACCCAAAGATATCATCTTTATCTCCTCAAAATTTCATGGTCTAAAACTTCTCAGAAAATAAGTTATTGTGAAAATTCCAAGTTGGCCTAAAACTCATTTCTCAACTCTCCCCTTTTGGAATGATATTTAATCTTTGTTCATCCACTTCTTCAAATGTTATTACATTTCTCACCCACATGTTTTCTCTCAATACTTTTTATTTTCATGTTTATCATAACCCTTCATGAAGGGACATGTTAATTCAAAAAGACACGACGCCCATTAATTAAATAATTAATTCCTTTTTTTTATTTCACTTTTTCAAAAACCATGGAAAAATACCATGGGCTTCCAAACCCATGGGTTTAAAACCACCATTTTACTTTTTACTTTTTCATTGCACCCCTTTTTTTTAATATGTTTGTAAACCTATATGTAAATAAATATTGGAAATTTTGTGTGTCTTTGTAAAGTTGTAATATGACATTAATGAGAACATTAATCCTTTGACATCAATGACAATAATTCCAACAATCTCCCCTTTGTTATCGATGGCAATCTTGCAACGAAACACATATTCCACCAGGCATAGAAATAATTTCCCCGCTATCTGCAACTTTCCCTCTTTGGCATCAATGGAAAAGGGATGCTCCCCCCTGAGCTTGTACATCTCCTTAAGCACTTAGTAATGAGATGGATATTACTCCCAATTTATGTCTAAGATATTCAAATGTCTCCTTAGGAAGGGGTTTTGTGAAAATATTCACAATTTGTTCTTTGGTGACAATGTATTTCAACTTGAAATTATGTTATGCTACTTTTTCTCTTAAGAACTCATACTTTATTGGAATATGCCTTGTTTTTTAGTGCATAACAGGATTCATTCAAAATAGTTATTGCACTTGTGTTGTAACAAATTATTGATATTGGATTATCATATTCCACCTTATTATCTGGCAATGTTTGCTTCATCCAAAGAACTTGTGTGCAACATGATGTTGTTGCTATATACTCGGCCTCTGGTGTGGATAGAGAAGCCAAAGGTTGTTTCTTTCTCAACCAAGACATTAGATTATTGCCCAGAAAGAAACATCCTCCACTTGTACTTTTCATATCATCAACACTACTTGCCCAATATGCATCTATATATGTTGTTAGAGTAAAATATTCACCTCTTGAGTACCACAAGACAAATTCCAAGGTTCGTTTTAGATATTTGAATATTGTTTTCACTGCTTGCACATGAGTTTCTTTTGGTGCATCTTGCAACCATGCAACCAATCCTATTGTTTGCATAATGTTCAGCCTTGATGTTTTCACATATAACAGGTTGCCAGTCATTGACCTATACAATGTTTGATTTGCTTCTAGAGATTCATCATCTTTGCTCAATTTACAATCTGTGACCATGGGTGTGTTGATCGATGCACAATCTTCAATTCTCAACTTCTTCAACATTTATGTGATATACTTGGTTTGTGAAATGAATATGCCTTTATTGGATTGAGAAATTTGTAAACCAATAAAGAATGACAATTCACCAAGTATAGGCATCTCAAATTCCTTTTTCATTTCTATTGCAAACTCTTGGCACATTTTGTTCATACTACCTCCAAAAATGATGTCATCTAGATTTCTCTTACTGTCTTGATGTATAGATTATTCTCAACAATTTCTCTTTTGAAGCGTTGTTGTTGTAGATATTTGTCAAGTCTTGAATACCAGGCTTTGGGAGCTTGTTTTAGCCCATAAAGTGCTTTCTTCAATCTGCATACATGATCCTTGTTTTTTTATAATAAGAATCCTTTTGGTTATTCAATGTATGCTTCTTCCTCTAAATTTCCATTGATAAAGGAATACTTGGCAACCATTTGTTAGACTTTGAATTTCTCGAAACACACAAATGCCAAAAACATTATGAAAGCTTCCAGTCTTGCAACCGGGGAAAAGGTTTCTTCGAAATCAATACCTTCAACTTGAGCATAGCCTTTACAAAACAGTCTTTCTTTATTTCTTATTACTTTTCCATCTTCATTCAACTTGTTCCTAAAAACCCACTTGGTTCCAATCACATTTTTATATTTTGGTCTTCGGACAAGTTCCCATGTCTCATTCTTCTCAATTTGATTCAGCGCTTCTTCCATGGCATCAATCGAATGCTTGTCTTTGCTAGATTCTATAAATTTATTAAGCTCTATTTTAGTTAGCAAAGAGAAGTTTGCACATTCTAGTCTACTTGCTAATCTTCTTTTAACTCTCGTATCTTTATCACCAAGAATTTGATTTTCTGAATGATTCTTTTGGACAAATCTAGATGATGTCTTTGTATTTTGACTTTATGTTTCTTTTTCTTCATTTTGTTCTCCTTCTTCTTCTACTTATTCATCTTAGTGTCTTGGCTCCTTTGTTTGAACATGTACTTTCACCTTTTGATGCCCTGCTTCATCCACTTTCACATTGGCACTCTCTATGATTTTTCCCAATAGTTTATTGTAACATCAATAAGCCTTGCTTCTTAATGAATAACCAAGAAAGATACCTTCATCAGCTCTGGATTCAAATTTTCCCAAGTCCTAATCATCTCTTTTTATGGAGAACTTGCTTCCAAAAACTTTGAAGTATTTAAATGTTGTTGGTCTACCCTTCCATAATTCATAAGGTGTTTTGTTGTTGTTGACTCTCATTTTCCCTCTATTCAGAATGTAGACAGTGATGTTGATTGGCTCTCTCTAAAACATGTTTGATAGCTTCGATTCATTTAGCATTGGTCCAGGCATATCTTGTACTATTTGATTCTTCCTTTCTACCACTCCATTTCATTGTGGAGTCCATGTAGCTAAAAAATGTCTCTTTATTCCATGAAGCTCACAAAACTCTTCAAATTTATTTGAGATAAACTCACCTCCTCTATTTGATTCCAATCATTTGATTTTCAAATCAGTTTCATTTTCAACCAAGGCTTTGAATGCTTTGAACTTATCAAACACTTCATATTTTTCTTTTAGAAGCATAACCTGTGTCACTCGAGAGTAATCATCAATGAGCAACATCAAGTAATTTTCACCCTATAGACTTTGTATTGTTGTAGGCCCATAAAGATTTGTATGAATAAGTTCCAATGGCTTTGTTGTTGAGTACTCCTTTGACTTGAAGCTTGTTCTTGTATGTTTTCCATGCTGACATTTCTTGCAAAGATCGTTTGAAGGTTTAGCAATATTTAGCTTGTCTCTCACTTTTGGTTTAGTGCTGATTTTTACTAGATTATCAAAGTAAATATGGCCCATTCTTCTATGCCATAACCATCTTTCATCTATTTGTCCCATATAGGTTTTTCTTCGTTGATCTTATTGAGGATATATACAGTATTTGATGTTCTATATGCATTTTCCACTAGTCTTCTTGAGCCTTTATTCCTTATCTCACAGCTTTAAGAGTGAAATGTGAGATTATGTCCTTGATCACACATTTGACTAACACTGAGAAGATTGTATTTCAAACCGTCAACATACAAGACATTTTATATTTTATTATTTCCATTATTAAAACTGAGACTACATTTTCCATCTATCTATGTGTTAGCATTATCTCCAAATGTCGCACTAACTTCGTTAATTTCTTTCAAAGTGAGAAAATTTCTCTTGTCACCTATCATGTGGCTTGAGCATCCACTGTCAATGTACCATTGGTTTTCTTTGTTTCAACCATGAAGGGCAGTTTGCACAAGCATAGATTCCTCGTCCTTGTGATTTTCTTACGCTTGCTTCCTTTTCCAAACTCTTGTGTGTTCTTTCTTTTGTTTGGCAAGGGTATCCACTTCCTTGTTTTGTCTATAAGTTTCCACTGGGTCACTTCTAAAACAACGTGCTATATGACCATAGTTGTTGCACTTATAACATACAACATTGTAATCAAATAATGGATCAAATGAATTATAGTTTATATTTGATAACCCATAAGTACTTCTATTTTTGTTCCATGCATAATTATTTATTTCATGTGCTCTGCAATCTATTTCTTTATGACCAAGGTGATTGCAAGAAAAATAATAACCAAGGAAAGAGTTTTGGTACCAAGTTGTGCAAACCATCTTGGTGTAAAATATCTTCTAAATATGCTCTTGTTTTCCTTGGGAGGAATGTCAATTTTATGCGGAACATCATTTTCTCTTTTCTTGTTGTCTTCGTCACTAACGGGGCTTTTTTAGTACATTAGCATAGCTTTTAGATCTTCCTTCATTTACTTTCTTCAGTGACTCTGTAGCTTTTGAATCTTCTTTGGTGGTCATCTAACTCTTATCATAGCCAAGACCAATTTTAATGAGTGGTGACCTTTGGAATTTGATGATATCATCTAATATTTCAGTGTTATTTTCCAACTTCGAGCTTCTATTCAACTGAGCAGTTGAGTTCTCCAATTCTTTTCTTAAGGAAACAATTTCAGCTTCCAGCTTCTTGCAATTTTCTTCCTTTTTCTTTAGCTGGATTATCACCACTTCTTTTGTCCTTCTTACCTCGTCTACATTAATCTTTAGGTCGATAATAGTATTCTTTATTTCTTCAAGGCTTTGTGGTATTTTTGTTTTTGCATCACAATCCTTCGCTTCATATTTCTGTGGTTTCTCCTTTTGTTTCAAATTGTTTTTCTCAAGCATATTTATTTCGCTTAAGGCACAAATGAGTTCTTCTTCAAGATCCACTTCCACATCTATTTCAGCGTTTTGTTCCTCTTTTGAATCCATCATTTCTTTCCCTTTGTATTAATTTTCCAAAGTATCATTCTTCGCTTCCATTGCCATGAAGAGAGTTTCTTCTATGTCACTATTGGAGATACTTTCATTGCTCTCTTCAGAAGAGTCACTGGCCCATTTTGAGTAGACACTCTTCTTTTGATTATAAGTGTTCTTCTTCTTTTTATGCTTATTCTTTTTGTATTGATGATTCTTACTCTATTTCTTTACGTTATGGTCTTCTTCTTCATCACTATTTTCATTTTTCGCATATGGACACTTACCAGCAAAATGTCTTACTTTTCCACAACTAAAGCGTTTAAAAGGAAGCTTACATTTGTATTTTCCAGATCCCTTTTTGAGATTTCTCACAAAATGTGCTTCCTTTGCGTCTGATTCACAGCTGGAACAATCACTTGATTTGTGTTGTTTGTTCTTCGTCTTCTTTGAAGTTTTGAAGTTCGCTTCTCGCTTTGATGGATTCTCTTTCTCATTCCTCAATTCATATGTTGTGACAATCTCATGCAATTCATCCATTGTCAATGAATCAATATCCTTCATTTCTTCAACAATGGAAACTTTGGCATCAAATCTTAAGGGAAGTGACCTTATCACCTTTTACACAATCATTGGTTCTTCAACCTTTTCACCAAGTCCTCTGATGGTGTTGATAATTTTATCCACGTGAAGGAGATAGGATGCAACATTTCATGTGTCTTTCATTTACAAACTCTCACACTGTCTTCTATGACTTTGTAGCTTTTCTTTCTTAACCTCATCTTCGCCTTAATATATGTTTTTAAGTTTGTTCCAAATGTTATTTTCTCATTTGCAATGCATTACCTTGACAAAATTTGATTCTGACAGACCACACAAGATGGCATTCATGGATTTTGCATTATTTTCACTATCCTTCTTTCCAACCTGATCTGTTGGTGGATATGTTGGAACTTTATAACTAATCACAACATATTTCCAAATATCGGAACCAAGAGCCATTAAAAAGGTTTGCATCCTTATGCTCTTGAAAGAATAGTTTGTTCCATCAAAAAATGGAGCCTTGCTTGTCGAGAAACTTTCTTGACTAGCCTTGTGTGCTCTGAAGATCTACCTTCCAGTGGTTAGACTATTTTTGAAGGAACCCACTCTGATTCCAATTGTTGAGCACACACTTATACTAGGGGGGGGTGAATCAGTATAAGACTATTTTTTTTCAGACATTCATCAACCATAGTAAAACAATCACATATGAGATATATTAATTGTAGAACATGAAACACAATATTTACATGGAAACCCTTTCAGGAAAAAACCATGAAACTTCTCTTTATAATTCTTTATAGGAACCAAACTACTATTACAAATATTTGTAGGCACCAACCTACTAGAGACACCAATCCCTACTAGTACAAACCCTAGCAGGCACCAACATACTCTTACATATCTTCGTAGACACCAATCCCCACAGTTAAGCACCAACTTAGCAAGACACACCAATCTCTTTGTTTGAGCGGCACCAACCTTCAAGTTACAATTTAGTACATATAAATTCTTCAAAAGATGATAAGATTCACATTCACTTCATTGAGTCTATTGCTACTTCTTCCTTCACCAGATCTCATCAAAATTTGAATTTTCAAATGAAATTTATGGTAACTTTCCCAAAGCTTGTTGTTTTTGGCCTCTTCCCAAGAACAAACTTGTACATCATGTCATGTATCCAATTTTTCAAATCTGATTCTGAAATTTTTACGTAAGGTAATTTGGTATGTCTCCTCAGATCACTGAAAATTTCACAGTCTGAAAAGTCCTAGAAAAAAATTATAAAGAAAACGTCAAATTGACCTGTTTGAAACTGATTTCAAGACCATTCAGAAACCCTAAATTTCATAGGGTATATATTAGAAGGTGTGGTGAAAAACAATTCTAAAATTTTTACCTAAGTTAGTTTTGTATGTCTTCTCAAATCCTTGAAATTTTCACGGTCTGAAACATCCCAGAAAATAAGTTATAGCGAAAATGATAAACTGGCCTATTTGAAACTGATTTCAGGAGCATTCAGGAACCCTAACATCCATAGGGCATATCTCTGAAAGTATAGCAAACCAATGTCTGAAATTTTGACCACATGTATCCAAAGATATCGCCTCCATCTCCTCAAAATTCTATAGTCTGAAACATCCCAAAAAATAAAGTTATCATGAAAATTTCAAGCTGACCTGAAATTGATTTTGCAACTCTCCACTTTTGGAATGATATTCAATCTTTGCTCATCCACTCTTTCAAATGTTATTACATTTTTCACCCACACACTTTCTCTCAATACTTTCTCTTTTTATACTTTATCATAACCCTTCATTAATGGACATGTTAATTCAAAAAGACATGACACATATTAGTTAAATAATTAATTCATTTTTTTTATTTCACTTTTCCAAAAACCATGGGAAAATACATGGGCTTCCAAATCCATGGGTTTGAAACTACCATTTCATTTTTTACTCTTTCATGTGCACCCCTTTTCTAATATACTTGTAAACCTATATATAAATCAATCTTGGAAAAGTTGTGTGTATTTGTAAAGTCCTAATATGACCCCAATGACGACATTAATCCTTTGACATCAATGACAATAATTCCAACACCCCATATCCTTGAGCTCAATGGCGTGCCCTTGCAAGCTATGATTTTACAACATGCTAGAAATATCATGGCCATAAGAGTTCATATTTGGGTATTGTACTATATCCTCAAGTAACGAATGTATACAAGTGATGCATGTCGACCAATGTACTCCTCCCTAACCAGGTGATGAGTGTCCTCCTCCTCCTCCTCCACATTAACCATATGCATGTGGTGTGTGCCTCCTTTTATCATTGGGTAGATATCATAGCTACTAGCTAATGGCATGACAAGGGTGTGAAATCACTTCCCAAACAGCCCATATTGGTGAATTATTTTTAGTTTTTTTTAGTTTTTTATTTTTATTGCTACTACTTTTTGCCTCTTTTACTTTTTTTTTTTAATTTTTTTCTTTTTTTAAATAAAATTCCCAAAAAAAAATTCTTTCTATTGCAGTTTTTTACCTCCTTTTTTATTTGTTTTCTTTTTTTTGAATTTTTTGTTTAGTTAGTTCTATATCCTTTTTGTATTGTAATAATGATCTTTTTAAAATGGTTTTAAACAAGTTTTCTTTAATAATTTTTTATAATAATATTTAAAATTATAATAATATTTAAATATCAATTGTTCCAATGTTGATTTCTTTTATATATGCTTTTTAATGTTTTTATTAGTATCATTTAAGTGATTTTGTTCGTTTTGATTGTTTATGAGTTTGTATAAAATTTATTTCTATTAAAAAATTAAATTATCTTCTATGTTTCATTTGGAGAAATTGGCATCAAAGAGGTTATTTATGAATGTCTTTGGATCAAAATCTGGAATAACAGCTCCAAAACTACAGTTGGTGTTTTTAATATTGTTAGTCAACAAAAAACAAACACTTATTGTTTAAGGTCCATCAAATTGAGCTCCAAAAAATTATAAAGGATACTAAAGATTGGAAATCCACTAAAAGGGAAAACAAAATGGACCATTATGATATTTGTAGTACAAAAGAAAGTGCTAATGGAGAAAGTATATTTTTGTATTGTGTTGAATTTAAAAACATTTAATCGAATTATCAAACATTTGGCTTGTTACGAGATATATATGTAGCATTCAACACAAAGATTGTTTGTGCACTTGTAATAAGTCTAGAGATATGTGAAATCTAAATATAGTTTCAATCCGATTAATTGTAACAGACAATAAGGTTTTGCAAAACTATGTGCATCTATTGTGAAATACAATGTGAAATACAATGAGGACGGGAAAGTTAGTTTTTTTGTTCTTTTTTAGGTTTTTATATATTATTGTAAATTTCATGATATTATTTCTAGCATATTTAATACCAAAATGTTAAATATTTTATTTTTACGGGATTATGGTATGTCACTTTCAATATGTATGTTGGGGGAGATTTATATTATAGAGGAAAATTTCATGGATGTCATCGGTGTCTTTCATATATATAAGGCACAAAAAGTAAGAAAAAGTTCAAAAAAGAGTACCAAAGGTTCAAACTATAGAGGAAGAGACATATAAACAATAGAGAAGAAAGGAAACCCAAGAGCCTTATAAGGCTAGAAAGGTGAGAAGGTCACGTTTAAACATTTAGTAACATGAAAATGAGCATGATGTTGGCATTGGTGCAAGTAATGTTGCAACTCTTGTTCAAAAAAAAAGCAACAAGAGAAATGCAAAAGAAGCATGCCTAAGGATGTTTCCATTCCAATTGATCATGAATGTATTGTTGATTTATATGAAACCCCTTTAAATCACAAAAAGATGAGATCTAATCATGTTGATCTTAATGAAGAATCCATGGTTAGATATGAATATAACAGTGAAAATTATGGGGGTACTAGGGAAATCATAATGTCATGGGATGATCTACATGATTATGTTATCATAACAACACAAACTACCATTTGAGGTTGATTGAGGAGGAACATCTTAGTTGACAATGGTTA
>JZKD02S1974138.1:373166-385633 GCA_000966675.3 Picea glauca | reverse complement strand
TGTCTGATCTGTCGGCCCTCGTTCTTTCGGGAAATTTGAATGAGATCCTGTGGTTGTGGATCTCTGTCTTCCTTCTCTTCTGCAAATTCCTGTACTTTGAGCTTTGCCTTTGCTGAGCTTTGCCTCCTGAGATTTCACGTCTGAATCCCCAAGGGATTTTTATCCTTCTTATCCTACCATCTCCACTACTATACTTGCCATCAATGACAAGTCTATGCTGCCTGTAAAACATGCCAACAATCCTTTGTACATTCTTCCTGCACCCATGCCATCTTCATTGTTGTACTTGCCATCAATGACAAGCATATGCTACCTGTTAAGCATTTCCAACAATCACAACCAAATGCCCTGAAATGTGTAAGAGAGGGTTTCTTACCATTCCATGCCTTGTGTGGAGTCTTTTCATCCAGCGTTGATGAGGGTGATCGGTTTACCAGGTAACATGCAACACCCACTACCTCTGCCTAGAATTCATGTCCTAACCCTGCACCACTGAGCATGCTCCTTGATTTTTCCATTAACGTCTTGTTCATCCTTTCTACAACTCCATTATGTTGAAGTGAGCATGGAGTAGTCATCTACCTTGTTATACCACACTTCTTATAGAATTCTTTGAATTCATTTATGCAGAATTCTCCATCATTATCCATCCTCATCACCTTATTTCTCTTCTCTATCTGAATCTCCACAAGAGCCTTAAACTCTTTGAATTTCTCAAAGACGTCAAATTTATTCCTAAGGAAATAAATCCATGTATTCCTCTAGAAGTCATCTATAAATGAGACATAGTATGCAGATTTTCCCAGTGATGGAACCGACACAGGTCCAAGCCAATTTCATGAAGAACTAGTAATTGGAAAAAGGACAAAAAGGCCTTGGCCAATAATTCAAAAGTCACATGGGACCTTGATTTTTCATCCACATACCATTTGGTTGATGGACCAGTGAGGGTTCTTTGAAATAACCTCAAGCGGATGGAATCATCTATGATGTTATTTGAAGAGCACCATAAGTGGAAGGTCATAATATTGTTGGCGGGGTCTTCCCCTAGTTTTCCTTCAAACTTTGGAATGTCTGAAAGCAATTTGGTAGGCATATTGGGCCAAGTGGCATCATGCAAAATGGGATCATTTGTGAGTTTGGTTAAATCAGGAATGTTGAGGGATGTCAAGTATGGCATAGGGGGTTTTGGCGGAGGATCATTTCTCGGCATTGTGTGTGTAGGTATTGGACCTGTCCCTTGAGCGATATTTGGTGGGCTTGTACTTCTCCTTTGAGAAGAAGTTTGACCCCCGCCTCCTTGTGAAGGAGGAATAATGGGTGGATTGCCTTGGGTATTTGACCCAAGAAAAGTGCAACCAAGTAGAGTTGATCCCAAAACAGTAGCACTCATGGGGGTGTGAGATGGTTGATTCGGTGAGTTGGCAAGACTAGGGACTCCTCCTAGAATAGGAGGGAGATTTCGCAAGCGTCTAGAACGACGGGGATTATGTGGTTCCCCTATGGTTTCCTACTAGCAAATTGAATGTGTACAAAATGGTGACAAGAGAGAAAATAAATGAACAAGAGCTTTGTATATTTTTTTACCTTCACAAGATAGTATAACTCACAATTACATGTAATCAAATGAACATCATACAGAAATCAACTATAAAATAAACAATTGTGTGGATAGGTGGATTTTGTCTGCGTGGGGGAACAATAAAAATAAATGCTCGTGTCCTAAAAGACCTATCGCCATGCCTCTCAATTCAGCATTGGGCCTTCCAATAGCACTCAACAGTTGGGTCTGGAGCCACCGGAAGAGGAACTAGTGAAGGTTGAAGTAATCAGTTATAATGAGGGTAGAGGGTACATATCCCTAAAGAGTTGGCAATATTTCCCAATAGCCACACAAAATCTGATCAAGGTGCGATTGCAACCCACAACTGCCACCTGGGTGGATATCCTATGTTTGGCCACTAAGTACCTCGGTCAAAGTGCAGCATTTATATTTTCGGCCTAAGAAATAGGTCACGGGCTGGATGCCCTCACAAGAGTTGGGTGACTCAAGGAGGGATGCACAGAACAACCAGACCTTGACCTTTGACCCTTCACGGGTATCTCCATGCCTTATGGTGTAGGAACACTTGACTTGGAGGATTTGAAATATCCATATTCTCAACTTCTATTGTTTCAAAATGTGAGAACCTGATAACAGGGGGTTATTTGGATGCCTACCCCTGAGATCCTTCCTAGACTAAAAGGTACTTTTGGCAACTCCTGTGGAGGAAAATTTAGTGTGTTCTTAGAGAAATTTTACATGTGGTGGGTTGTGAGATTGGGGTCATGGACCAACCTCGTTTGAATTAATTTGGTGTGGATAATTTCAAAAGAAGTAGTCGGATCTTTCAGAATTCCTTTGGAGAAATCCTACTTCGACCTCCATTATTCTAATAGAAATTTATGTGTGTGGAGAGTGGCTTTGTGTGCAAAAAAGTGAAAAGTGTGCAAAGATTTTAATAAGTTAAGTGTGAAATTGCAACATGTGGACTTCATGTGGTCCTTACAAATCTTCTTACCTAGCTTACTATGTATCTTTGGTACAACCTTGCGGAATATTTAAAGCCCTAAAGAACTAGCAATGTGGACATGTGGGTCCTTACAAATCCTTTAAACTCCATAAAATGGTGTCTATACTAAGAAAGATTTGAAACTATCCTAGAATTGTAGACATGTGGGCATGTATCATCCCATTACTTTGATCTTTAATCTTTCCTAGATTGTGATCTAAACTAAGAAAGATTTTTAAGAAACTATCATAAGATTGCAAACATATGGGCATGTATGGGCCCTTACAAAGCTTTAAGATGGTTTCAAAACTAAGAGGAACCTTAGGGGGGCTTTGTCCTCTCCTAAATGATTTGTTTAAGGGAGATGAAATGTCCTTGTAACCACCTTTCTGATTCCCGAGATGACACTAAGGTGCAGGGGAAGAGCATACTTGAGGGTTAAAATTAACTTCTAGTCTCAATTTAAGTGATTATGTATGAAAAGAAATAACTTCCACTTAAAAATTTAAAAGCCAAGTGAGTCATCCATGTGGCAACAAAGAAAAAGACAAGAATAGTGATTATTTTTACCCCTATGTGCCTATATTATCTAACCTTTATTATGAGAAAGGACTCTAAGTGGAGTGTAGTTTCCTTACAAAGTGCATGACAATAAAAATCTGAAGGTTAGGGGCCCTCAAACCATTCATAAAAATCCTCACAATTTGAAAAACTGGACTTATGTGTGGGTTACAATTCTGACAGGCGTGCAGAGGGCGCACAATGCACAGAGTAATGAAGCATGTTTCGTGCACAGTGTGCAAAATGCACGTCTATGGGCTTGAAAATCCGCACACTTCCTATCACGCGTCGAGGAAGAAATTTCCAAGTGAAATACTCCTTCATCGGCTCTGAATTTTGACTTTGGCAGGTTGGGCTAGGCTAGTTTTGGTACTTGCATGTCAAAACAATCCAAATGAAGTGCTCTAAAGACTTAAATATGGAGGAATTTGATACCGATCCCCAGTATGGTCGTCATTTTGTTGTGTTGGTTTTGTCACTTGGGTGAGCAAAAACACAACACTTGCATGTTTGGATAAGCCTGCTAAACAAGACAGAATTTTGTGAGTTGGTTAGAAAAAACAAATACACATGAAAACAAAGAAATAAAACTCAAAAAAAAAAAACTAAGAAATAAATGTTAGAAATCTTGAGAAACTTAGAACCATGAAAATCAAAAAATGACCAACATATTGCTACCAATGGATCAATAGATTGATAGGAAAAACACCGTAGAGAAAGGAAGGGATTTATGAGTCCCCTCTTCCTCCTTGGGAGGGCTATTGATTTCTTTAATTGAGAGCTCTTCTCTTCATACAATGGAAGAAATAGAAAATGGTGGAGAAATACAAATGCATATTCCCTCAAGAGGTGAGTGGAGTGGCCTATTTCAATGGTGCTTGAATGCTTCAAAGAGAAAAGAGGATTCTCAAAGAAGAATTATTACAGCATAACATACCTTGAAGATCTTATTTTCTTAGCACACCCATGGCTCTTATTTATAGCATCCATTCATGGAAAAATGTAATTGTTTCATAGTGTGAACAAGGGGCATTTTAGGGCACCCTCTAGCCATTGACCAACCTTCAAGCTAGATTTCCCTCAGATATGAGTGTCAAATCATGTTGGGGGTCGCACTAGAAGTGGTTGAGGGGCCGACAAGATCCATAAATGCATAGTTCATAGAAGTGTGTGGCTTTTGTCATAGACAGTCGCGCATTTTGCGCACAGTGCGCATTGAGGCCTATGTTAGCATTGGCATTGTGCGCACGCTTCCTTTAGTAAATATGCGCACTTTAATTTTTGACCCAAGTATACAGTTTTTTGCCTTTTGGTGGATCTTGGTGTTGTAGGTGGACTAATTGCTACTGGCATTGATGTTTTTCTTCAACCATTGTATGCAATGTTGCAGACGATTTTCCAGTGATAACAAGCATGTTAACCATGGATGATTTACCCACGGCTAAGGTAAACCAAATTTATGAACTACACGAAACTAATATTTAAATTTTTCTACCTCTCCCTTACCTCAATTATCTTCAACTCCATATATTTTATTATCTCCTTCCTAACAAGAATTCTTGATACATCTATAACTACTTTAGTTCTATCCTTGACTCTAGCTGCATTCAAGTATTTTCTGATAATGAATTAAGAAACTGAATAGTTCGTTCGGCTTGTTCAGCTTTTTATTCAACTTCAGGTAGCATTTTCTTAATCTTGATCAGGGGATTTACTATTAACATTGTCTCACAGTGTTGAAACAAGTCAAAATATGCTTTGAATCCTTTTATCTTTTCCATAATCTGATCCAGGGTCCTTTGTTTGGCTTCAATCAAAAGTTGTTTTTCAATAGCTGGACCCAATGCATCATGAAGTAATTTTTCAAGACTTTCTCTAGATACCACAAGAGAGTTAATTTCAATTTCCTTCTCATTTATCTTTGTTTGCAAATTCTTGATATGCAAATATTTTTCGTTTCTTACTTCCTCTAGCCGATTAATATTCTACTTATTTACAATTTCCAATTTTTGCAAACAAATGGTTAATTCTGCAATTTATGATGTAGATTTTCCTTATATATTTTCTGCATCCTTTCCAGCAACTTCTTCATTGTTTGTAATAGATGGAATTGCAACAAGCACTATTGAGAGAGAAAAGGTCTTGTCGGGAAGCTCTCTTACTGTTGTTTTCTTAACTCTATTGTATATTGTTCTTGAAGTTTGATCTTCTCTTTTCTAAGGCCTTTAATCTCTTTTGTTAACTGTGCAGACGAAATATTTAAAGAATTACATTATGAAGCTAAGGAATCTCTTGCTTGATAAGTAGCCAATAACTCTTTGGACTCAGTCAATTCACATTGAGAAATTTTCAACTTTCCTTTTCATTCATGATGCTTTTGAAATTATTCATAGATTTCTTAACATCAATGATGGTTGCAACTTGAATTTCCAATTCTTTGACTTTAGTCACCTTAAATTTGTTTAATTTTCTTTCATTTATTAATGGAAGATCAAGCTTACTAACCATGGTCTCAATCTTTCTCACATTATTAGCAGTTGATTGAATCAATCTTCTAGGAACCATCTCCCTTGTTTAGTATGCCACTCAACCATATCAATACCATTAACTTGATTTAAATCAATCTAAACTAAAGTAGTTTTATATTCAAACAAATATGATCCTTTATTTGTCTCTGGATGCAACACTAACAAATTAAATTTATTCTTTTCATAATATGTATATACTAAAAACAACCTTGGACTACAAAGTTCTTAAATTTATTCTTTTCATAATATGTATATACTAAAAACAACCTTGGACTACAAAGTTCTTGTGAATCAGATTGAATCACTTTACTAGCTGATGCTTCCAATTCTGTATGAGGCAACTTATTCCCTAACTGATATTCAATCAGAAAGTGTGAAAGTTTACTATTCAAGTTTGAAGCAATAAGAGTTGGAAAAAATGACACTATAACAACTAGTTCATGTTACTTGTTTTGCTACAACTCTCCCAAAAGGGAATTAATTTGGCCGGAGATATCCTCTTGAAGATCATCTGTTGCTTCTTCAAAATTATCCTATTTTTTTATTTTCTTTGTATCAGACATGCTTGTATCATTTTTTCCTAGCTCGCTTGAACTTCAGCTATCTTGTGCTTACCATAAACTTCCTGCCCTATTATAGATTTTTCTGCTAGATTAGCTATAATCCGAAAATATGGTGCAACTTTCAGTCCGAAAATAATCTGAGACCATTGATTCAGATTAAGTCCCAGCCGTTACATCTTTCGGGTTGAGCGGTCCGCTTTATCTTTCTGGTAAGTCCGTTCAATTAGAAAATAATGTTAACCATCATATCTGTCGGATCAATTATTTTGTGTTATAATACATGTAAGTCTTAATCCGAAAAGGTTTTGGATCATTAGACCTGATATATGTCAACAGTTGGATCCGTCAGATCTAGATCTGACGATTATCTAGCGAGCATTTTCCTCTCCAAAATTATAAATCTACCATGCCAATCAAGTTGTGGTTATAAACTTGCAAGATTTTGTTTAAATCAAGAAATAAAACACTTCAAAAGAAAATTCCCAACAGTTTTAATTTAATTAAATTATTTATTTAAAAATTTAAAAAATAGATTACAACATAGTTTGTGGTCGATTAGATGGCCTTTCCAAAAATATATCATTGTGGCCGATTAGATGCCCTTTCCAAAAATATATCATTGAAAAAAAAAACTCTCATATCAACATCATCAAAGTAATCATATGTATCCTTAATAAATTTGTTAATTTTCTCGAAGCATTTAGAATAATTTACATCTCTATTATATTTTAGTAATTATGTCTTAGTGAATTGTGAATTTTAACCACCTATTACAATAACAATAACTTCAATACATGCCTTTTTATAATCTACGATGAACTTCAAAAATTCCAACCCTGATGAAGGTTCACCTTTTAGACTACTTGAGCATCGCTAGCCCCATATAAGTGTTTTCTCATCATTATTTTTTATATAACATTGATGCTAGAAGCTAATGTGATTAAGTTATCTAATGCATTTTTATTACTATGTGTTTTTTAAATAAATCTTCGCATGTTCATAGTTTCAATTAATTATGACAAGCTCTTAGTTTTCTTCCTACTCAATGTTACTGCAAAACTGTCAAATATTTGATTAATATGGTCATGTGCATGTCAACAAGAAGGAAACTAAATTTATTTTTTGAAAAAATACCAATTCAATAAACATGTTTAGATACCAAATACAACTTCTATTTACAACTATTGTCTAATTGTAGATACATAACTTAGGAAGATTTTTTAACCATTAAATAAGCACCTGATAATCATATTGATGGTTAGATTTGCATCAATGTGAATATTTAGCAGTATGAAGTAAACACTTGGAAATTAAAAAGTAGACAACCAACAAAGTGAAATTGAAAGAAAACCAAAAAAAGTCTCCTTTAAATTATTTGGTATACAAACAAAAATGCAACAAGTGTCTATTTTTATCCATGCTATCAATTATCAATCCTAGATATTTATTGTGAGTATCATAACACTTATTTCAATGTTTCTACAACTTTAGATCATTCATTTGATTTCCAATTACGATGTTCTTAAAGTGCTTTCATTTAATAATGGAAATTACAAATAACATAAAATAAAAATATTGATGACAAGTTTCCATAATTGCTAACTATCTAATTATAGTATGTAAATCCATACCGCTTTCTATCCCTTTGGTTTTATCCCTTCTTTCCTTTAAATAAACACATGTCCTGGAGACCCTCATCCTCGGCTTCTTTGAAACACGAACATTGTTGAATTCCTTTCTCCATAATTTTACACAATATACACATGTAATCCATTTCTTTTATCCAAGGCATACTTGTAGTCTACACTTTTCAAATATTCATTTTGACAACATTTATTTGAAATAAAATCAATGGTAGAACTTGGACTCATGAGCAATTCTTTCTAAGACCTTGTATAATTGGAATTGATGGATTTATATAAAACGGTCTAGTCATGTTCTTGGTAGATTGGCCATAAATGAAGTTCTTCTTAGTATTGTTTTCAATGTGTTTATGAGAATAATATCATACTCACTAGTAGGAATCTCATCATCACTGGGAGGAATATCATCCTCAATACCACTATACTCAACATTGCTACGAAAATCAATAAGAAATGACCACCACCTCAAATTACTACACTTGAATGAGTTCAAATTGGATCTTCATTCATGGTTCCATCACCATCTTCATTGCCAATCTCATCACTAGAAGAGATATCAAACTCAGTAGGATAATGATCATCATCCTTACCACTATCACTAAATATGTCATTAAAATCTTCATTGGGAGGAAAACCATCATCATCATCAACACTATTGGTGTCATTAAATTCCCCAATTGGAGGAAAATCGACATCATCGGTGCCTTTAAATTCCCCAATTGGAGGAAAATCCACATCATCGGTGCCTTTAAATTCCCCAATTGGAGGAAAATCTTCATCAACATCATTATTATCAGTGCCTTTAAATTCTCTGCTTTGAGGAAAACCTTCATTATCAATGACTTTAAATTCCACACTTTAAGGAAAATATTCATCATTATTAATGCCTTCATCATTTGAAAAATCGAAAATTTTCTCATCTACAATTATACTACCATTAAAATATTCATTAATAGGAATATATTTGTTTACATCATCATTATTGAAACTTTTATAAAAATCTTGAATAAAAGGGATATGTGTGTCCTCGTCACTGTCTTCGGTGTTTCCATTAAGTCATCACTAGGAGGAAAGTTTTCATCCCCGTCATTTAAACTACTATCAAAATCATCATTTGGAGGTAGATTTTCAATATTGTCCACATCATTAATGTCTTTTTTAAAACAATGAGAAGCATGACCATCATGATATTTTTCTCCTTCATTAGTGGTGCCTTAAAGTTCCTAGAAATTTGGAAGTTCTTCGTCAACACTCTTAATCTCATTACTTGCATTATAAACAAACTCCTCTTTAAGTGAAAAATATAAATCTTCATTATAATTAGAGGTATTTCCATAATATTGGTGAGTACTAAAAGATGATGTACGTGAACAACATGTTGGTGTTTTAGAATTGGGAACTTCCCTATCAAATGATTCCATTTCTTGAACTAAGAACATAGAAAGGTACAACTATCTACCCTCTCTTATAATTTAAAGAATGAAATTCTACCTCCAATATTTTTATGCAAAACATCATCTACATTTATTATTTTATATTTTATTTTATAATCTTTTTATTTAATATTTTAAAATATTCTAGTAAATAATATATTAGATAATTAATTATTTTTTAATTTTTTAATTTATCCCTCATAAATTAAAAATAACAATAACAATATTAATCCTAATCTTTCTATATAAACACACTCTTCTTCCTTATTTTGCACTATTTATTCCATCTTTGGAAGTATTCATTAAAGTCTTGGAGCAATTCAAAAGGGAGCTTCTAGTTGACTAAGGAAAATTTCAGAGGAGGCATTGACGAATCAAAGGTTACTAAAGAACAAAATCTAAACTCTAAACCTTGTAGGTTTTTTCTATTTTTTTAAAATATATGTATACATATATAAATTGTTAAAACCAAAGCCTTAGAAATTTTAAATGTTTTAAGGAGTGAACTAAAGAGAATCTTAATATCTAATATATTTTAAGGGAAAAACCCAAAAATAAAATAAAAATAAATAAATAATTATTATTATTATATATTAATATTAGAAATTAAAAATAATAATAATTAATTTTAAAAAATAAAAATTAAATTTTACAAACTAAAAAATGTTAAAAATCAAAACAAAATTTTTAAAAATGATAAATAAACAAAAATAAATAAAAACTCTCCCCTAACCCCCTCCCTCTTCTCACCCTCCCCCTTCCCCACCTAGTCGAATGGAGTCACATGCAAGGAAGGGGAGGAGGTAAGGAAGAAGGGAGGAGGAGGAATAACAGGAGTGGAAGGTGGCGGTGGGAAAAGGGAGGAGGGGGGAAGGGTTTTTATGTATATCTTCTAAGTCATCAATTGGGTTTTTATGTATATCTTTTAAGTTATCAATTATATATAACATGTGGCTAAATATTTTCGTGCTAGTAGAGAATTTGGTTGAGGAATTTCAAACATAATAATATGTCAAGTCCTTGGCATGAGTACTGTCATAATAAAAAATTTAAAACAAATTGTAACTTAACGTAAATAATGGAAAGAAGTATAAAGTATAATTTGGCCTATTACCTATATATCTTATCATAATTAAAAGAAATAACTTTGAAAAAATATATGCCCATGGCCCCTAAAACTTTTGAAATGAAACATATAAAGTTGGAATCAAAGAAATAGAGTTGAACTAATATTATTCATGTTATATAAGGTGTTGGGAGTCATCACTAGCCTGGACTTCTCCTTATCCCTCTTCATCATCCTCTGGGACCCATTCTAAGCCTTGGAGGGCTTGCAAAAAGAAATAGTATCTATCACTGAGTTATAGTGACTCATCCTTAATTTATTTTTGTTAGGAATTGCTTCTATATAAGACTAAATCCATGTGACATACAATCAATTCCATGGTATGCAAATAGATATCTAAAGTCAATGAGTACCTAGTGGTCTAGCTTCTTGAAAATCCAATGTCCAGTATGATGTGGTCCAAGTCCTTCTCTATATGCTTGTTATTCGTGGTAGATGTATGTCCTTGGACCTTCTCCTCCAAATTGTTCAAGTGGTGAACTATGGTGGCCCTATGCCTACCCTTGAAACCCTACATGATACACTAAGCTTTTGCATTTTTTCACCCAATTTAAGTATGTCCAAGTTTCGTTTCCTAGAAAGTATTACAGGAGGAAAGTATAACTCTACCTCTATGCCTAGTAGTTGGATCATCCTCCTTCCCTTTCTCGTGTTACTAGTTTTCCTTACTCATTTTTTCATCTGCCTCCTTGAGGTGTTCAACATCATAAAATAGAATACGGACCTCATAGTCCATTTGTGCCCCAATGCTTCCCCTCTCTGTGTTCATTTGGTTCTCCTCGACCTTTCTCCAGTTGGCTAGGTTTTGACGCCAACTATGTCAACTAAGGAAAATGGGAGAATCCATTTTATGCTAGGTAGGTATAATCACTACTAAGGAGGATGCTAGAAATATAAACCCCCATGTTGAGCACACACTTATACTGAGTGGGCGGGGTGAATTAGTATAAGACTATTTTTTTTATTGTTTTAAACATTCATCAACCATAGGAAAACAAGCATATATGAGATCTATTAACTACAGAACATGGAACACAAGATTTACGTGGAAATCATTTCGGGAGAAAACCACAAAAATTCTTTTTATAATCATTTGTAGGAACCAACCTACTATTACAAATATTTGTAGTCACCAACCTACTGGTGATCCAGAATTGGATCCAGGAGCTTGATGAGGTTCAGAAAGGCCTAAAAATCAAAGTTGTTGAATGTTCAATAAAATAATATGATCACAAAGTGCTCATCATAAGATTTCCGACGGTGCAAACGGATCGAAAAACAGACGACATATGAGAAAGTTATTACAGTTGAAAATTTTAGTCTTCAACAAAAATCAAAGAATCAATAACAACATGATATGTGGCAAGTGATGTCATCGCATATCACTGGAAATTACGTGATTAAATGTCATTTTGATATGTTATTTTATAAACCCACCAAACCATAACTTAAGCCATTTTAAAAGAATTGAATCACCCATATGAAATACTTTAAAACATCAAAGTGGATTCGCTTAAAATATGATATGGTTTATTTACTGGATTCGTTTAAAATATGACATGGTTTATTTTTTTTAAATAAAACCCATATTCTAAAGTTTTATAGAGCACATATCATATTATTCGAATTCCAGATAATTCGTGTCAAATCAAAGTTTAAAGGCCACAAAATAGTGTAATATATATGGTTGTTATAACCATATAATATGTTCCCATTTCATAGTTGATGCCACGATGTTGTATATGGTGGTTCAACCATATAAAAAGGCACATAAACGTTTCAGGTGGTATAAACTCTCTTCCCGATGACTGGATGGACAGCACCGAGCTGCAGTTAGATGGAAGACATGTCACGGAATGGAACAGCTACACCTCTGCGCTCAAGAGAGCTGGGATCTCTCTATCTGGATCGCAGGACTTTCTTATCTGGGCCGGAGGGGATGCCTCGGGCAACTGCTCTGTTAAAAATCTTTATGCAGCTATCCTTTATCAGAAACCGAGGACAGTTGACAGATCTTGGAGGCGGCAGATCTGGGGTTGGGGAATCCCTCTCAAATTAAAA